>APFE030168558.1:0-50194 GCA_000404065.3 Pinus taeda
AAAAAGAAGAAGAAAAAAACTATTTTTCAACTCGTATTTTCAATTTATCTCACCAAGGTTTTACTCAAATTTTGATGGGGGGTACTCGTTGGATGCAAAATTTAATTCCTCATCCAAAGAGTACCCATGTTGCATATTTTCGATGGGTCCTTCTACAGGAAAAATGAGAAATAAATGAAAACTTGATTGCAATCACTTTTTGTTTTATGTATTTCTCATTTTTCGTGTAGCAGGGTCCACTGAAAGTATGCAACATGGGTACTCCTTGGATGATGAATTAAATTTTGCATTCAATGAGTACTCCCATTTGAAATTTGAGTAAAACCCTAGGGAGATAAGTTGAAAATACGAATTGAAAAAGTAGTTTTATTATTTTATTATTTTTAATCTTTTTACCTTTTTACTCCAAAAATGGTGAATGCCACATGGTTGACATCATCATCTTGAATCCTATTGGTTCTTATTAAGTTTATTTTTGGTTGTACATTTTATTATAAGACCCATTTTAGACCTCAAAATTCCCCTAATGTTTTACTTGTTGTGACAGGAAGTAAACATGATTGCAAAGGTACCTTATTGACGAGCCACCAATGAGGTATGATGTGAATTTATTTCAATTTATTCTAAATATAATTGAATTTATGTGCTTGGTACAAGATGCATAGAAATGCTCAGTTCGGTGGTTGAAATCGACTGCAAGAACTAGCAGCAACAATGAAAGAAATTGGAACAGGTAGCAGTATGTTGGTAAAGCACTTCATGAGCAGAGCCATTACACTAGCACCCAATAATGTCCATTAATTGCCATGATCATGATATGACCATTATGATAGTTTTAAGGCACGGATATGCCTCAGAATTTGGACCTTTGGATGCGAGGAAACCTTGCCAAGGGATGGACTACTCAAGATGGGGGTTCCAACAAAACTTGGAAAATGTGTAATTGCACGGAAGGAGGTGATTGGATTTCCCGAAGGACTATGTAGCAGAGAAGGGAAGACTGAGGATATATATTTTTTGGTCATCAACATTGCCACATGGAATCAAATACACATTGGGAGTGTGCCCTGGAATAATGAGTCAGTAATTGTTCACTGAGAGGACAAGTCACCCAGGATTATAACGTTCGAAATTGGCTGCATATTTGACCTTGCAATGGATTTTGGACTTCCTGGGAAGGAGGTGAATGTTGCTATTACTTTGAGGGTGGAGGTGTGAGCCTCTGGATTCCCTTGTTGCAGATGCAAGCATCATATACTTTTATTTATTGGTTGATAAAATGTGCATACATGTGTATATTATTGTAAATATTGTATCGAGTTGGATTTATAAAACTCGATAAATAGTATGATTATTTGTTGGGAGAAGCAAATGTTTGTGTATATATGTGGTTATTATTGTAAATATCGTAATGAATTGTGGTATAAAGCTCCAGTAAACAATATGTTTGTCATGTTTTAGCAGGTGGTCATTGTAAATACTGCAATGAGCTATGTTATAAATCTCCATGGGTAGTATGTTTTGTTTTCAGTGGTTTTTTTGGTTATAGGTGTCATTGAACACAGAGGACGGTGCTCCCCCAAGGGGGAGGGCTCTATAACAACCTTGATTAAAAATCCATGTAAAATATATAATAGCACAATCATGGGACATGTATTCCAAGTTGAATGGTGGGAAAAAAATCCTAGTGGGTGTTCATTTGATTTAGTATAGCTAAGAAAATTGACAAAGGCTTTAGAAAGACAAACTGCATTTTTGGCATTTTATTTATGAAAATAATGGAAATTAGGAGAAAAAGAAGGTGAAAGGACACAAATTGCATGTGAGGAGGAAATTGAAGGAAAATAATAGAAATTGAAGAAAATAGAGGCCCCATTGTTAAAAGGATTATGAGGATCATTTGGCAAACTTTTGACAGGTTTTGGTGGGGCTCTCTCATTATTCTCTCTCTCTCTCTCTCTCTCTCACTCTTGGACATTTAGAGTTTTCTTGGAGCACTTTGGCATTGGATCAAGAAAGGAAAAGAAGGCAAGAGGAAGGAACAATCAAGCAAGGAAGAGCAGGATCAAGCAGCTATAACAGGATTCTTTATAGGTATCGATTTGCGTGTGATTTCCTTGCAAGATTTGGCATGCATGGTATTGCATGTGGTTCTTTGTTGTCATTGCATGGGTTCTTTCCAGGTGTGATAATTTTTTCAGCCTAGCCTTTCCATTTCCAGAAGCCATGGTGTGATGGGGTTCTCATGTTTTAGTTGAGCTAGATTGTCGGATGGATTTGAAGTTGAGTGAGGTGGATCTCTGAAATAAAGAACATGTGGCCTAGTGATCCCTGGATCAAACTATGGATTACGGTAAAGCCACTGGCCTAGTTACCCCAGATTGTGGGTTGCGGTAAAGCCAGGTATTGTGTGCCTTAATGGGCCTAAGAATCCTCGACCAGTGAATGGCAGGATATACGGTAAAGCCTAGAGATGGGTGCTCTCCATCAGGCATAGTAATCTTGGGATGGGATATGCAGTAAATCTTGGAGAGTGGGTCTCTGTTTAGGGCCTAGTGCTAGTGGGGATTGCGGTAAAGCTTGAGAGACTAGGAGACAAAAAAATTCCTCACCATGTTGGTGGAGAAATGGTGGCATCCATGCTTGTTTTGGCCTAGTGATCTAGTGGAGATCATGGTAAATCCCGTTATTACATGTTTATTATGTTGGCCTAGTGATCCGGGATGGATTACGGTAAAGCTTAGTTTTATTGATGAGGGTGAGGTGGTTTAGCCTCAGGATGCCCTGGTTGGTTCTTTTGGTTTTAGTCCCACATCCATGCTTGGAATATGGCACAGGGGTGAATGGCTGAAGAGAGAATTAGCTCAGCCATTCTATGTTCAAGTGGAACGCGGTAGTCCCATCCCGAGTTGGATTTTGCATTCATTAACAAGAGGTTCTCTCCTTGATATCTTATGTATAAATGTATTGGTTTATATGTGGATTTTATGGTTGATGTATCCTTGATATTTCTGTTGTTGTGATGCTGGTTATAAGCATATATTATGATAGTGATGATGTATGTTCTCCTCATGTTTTTATATGTAAATTAATGAACAATGTATTTATGACCTAGTAGATGATAATGCAACTAACGATATAAGGGAACAATGCTTCCTAGCGATTCTCAGATAAGTATGAGAACCCTGTGCTTAAATATGTTGTTTACACCTGTAGATTACATGTTTGTGATATGTTTGACGAAGTGTTTGTCATGGCTATTGGGGGTCCAGTCAATTCCTTGTTCAAGTAATTGCATTTGTATCATCATTCCCTTGTTATCTTTCTGTTATGAATGTGTCATTTAGTTCTGGGTAATGACCTAGGATCTGGGCCTGCAAAAGTGGCTAAAATCCCGTGGACACTGGCACAACATTGAGAAAAATAGTCCTTGGACACTAGCATACCGTGTTGTGGGAGTGTCCAAAGCAATCTGGACGCATGCATTCCCATATCAAGGGAACGTCTGGGAGTGTAATGGTCTAAAAACTTAGTGGGACTTAGGGGTTAGTTACCTAAGTGGTTATGATGGTTCTTGGGAGTCTTGTAGCTGATGTGGAAGGTATGTATGGTGTGGTTTCATCGATTCCACTTCCTTAAGGTCACCTACTAGGAGGTTGAATCCCATCATAGTAGCCTCTCGTCACATGTTTACCCTGGTTGGTCGGTTACTTGGGTAGAATTGGGAGGAGTATTTTACATTCAGGTGCTTCCTTCATGTTGTCCCTAGACATGATTAGTACTCTTCTTGTGTTGTTTACTTCGTCATTGTCACTTTCTTATTTAGATGATAGTGAAAATTCCTAAACTAGAATCTTATTGTCACAACTGGAATTTGTTTTTCTAATTATTAATTATTTTAACAATTTATCTACTATGGTAAATATCAAATAAATCGCACTGCAACCTTCACAAATAAAATATTTGAAAACTAATAGCACTGAAAATTGAGAAAATTCTAGCACACACACAAAAAAATGACACCGTTATTTTTTAAAAAATGTCCCCAGAAAGTAGCCAACTTGGGAAAATCAGTGCTGCAGCTGAGGGTTTTATTATTATGCAGCAATGAGAAATTTTGAGTACAATTTGGATGTTGAAATATGGAAATCCTACAGAGAATTTTTTTGGCAAAAATATAGTGAGAAATTTTCCTCATCCCATAGGAAAATTTGGCACTGAAGACTCACCTTTGAAACCCTCTACATCTTGTCATGTGTCACCCTCTGTGTAGGCACAAAATCGTACGACATGGATCTCACACTGAGCTTCCTCCTTTGCTTGCTACTGACTAATTTCCTCGCAGCCTTTTTGAAATTCTTCTGCCTTTGGAACTCTGGAACGACTTCTTGAATTTGCAAATAGAACACCCTTTAGAGGCTATTGTGTTTCCCTTGCGTCAACCTCACTATGGATATTCTACCTCTCTGAAAATGCACTCGCTCAATCTGGAAATATTCCTCCAGCCTCACTGCCATTGCCCCTCGTTCACTGCTTTGACTTTTGGCTATCCAATAGTTGATTGCTACCACTTTGGAAATTGTTTTTCCAAGGAAATCAAACTTTTGATGTTCAAGTGTATCTTCTCGAAGTGCCCATCAACTTCCTCTTATAAACCATTTTTGGAACACCAATGGCCAAAATTAATTAATCATCTTGGAGTTGATCCGTGTGATTTTCTGTATGATTCATGCCTTGACTTAATTAATTATGATTAATTAACCATATTCCCTAAGTTTAGACATAGAAAATATTTAAAAACTAGATAATAATCTAACTAAGCCATCTCTAGGTGGAATTTCCATAAACGATTTATGGGTTTAGGATATCTCATGTATTCTTTCCTCTTCACCAAATTTTATCGATAAAACGCATCCAATGCTACGGAAACTAACAATGATGAGTTGTCTTCTTTGGAGAAAAAGGTGTTCTTAAAGCCTTTCTTCTTACCTTGCTTGTTGAATCTTCTTTGACCCTTGTACCATTTCCTGGGTGCTTCATCTTCATTGTCAGAGTTGTTATGAGGAAATTTGGTTGCAAAGTGACCAATCTCACCACAATTAAAACATATTAATGGAAGTACTTATTCTTCTTTTCATCTTTCTCACAAAGTTAGCAATTTCTTCATCTGAGTATTCTTCTTATTGGAAGCAAATAGAGCTTGGTATTGATTCTTGTTTATCCTTTCCAGTCATCTTGGATGTTGTGAATGTTTCTTCTTCGTTAGATGGACCATCTTCTTGTTCAATGCTCATTTCATAAGTTGTAAGAATCCCATGTAGCTCGTCCATGCTAAGGCTGTTCAATTCTGATTTATCATATAGACATAAACTTTAAGATTAAATCTTGATGGAAGATATCTTAGGGCATTTTGTACAATAACATTTTTATATGTTGGTTCTCCCAATACTTCCAATGCATCTGTTACTTCATCCAATCATTGAAAGTAAGCTGCAACGTTCTCAACTTCTTTCATCTTCATTTGTTCAAAATGAGCTCTGCAAATTTGAACTTTTTCTTCCTTGAGATTTGAGACTCATTCATATATGTTTTGAAGCTTTCCCCAAAGTTCCTTATTTTTTTTATATCCCAACACCTTAACATAGGCAGATTCAGTGAATCCACTCATAATGGCATTCTTGGCTTTGGCATCATATTCAACAAGTTTCTTACCTTTTTCATCTATTGGAGGAGATGCTTTTGCATCATAGCCCTATTCGACTATTTCCCAAATATCATATCCTTATGCAAGTATTTATACTTTCATCCTTCCACTCCATAGTGCATAGTTTTTCCCATTAAATAGAGGAACTCCATTCTTGGTGCACTCCATGATCTCCCTTTAGTGGTTAGATTAATTGTACAGGGACCTACTCTGATACCAGTTGTTGGAAATACTGAGAGGGAGTTGAATCAATGTTTCTTAGTATTTAGTAACTTATTAATCTTTTTTTTCAGAGCATTAAATAATCTTAAGCATCAATTCAAAACATAAATGAGGAGTAGATAGTAGACATGATAATTTTAGGCAGAAACCCCCTCCGAGACAAAAACCATCAAACAATTTTTTAATAATTTTGTGAGTACATCAAAATTCTTCGACTCTAACTAAAAGGGAAACCCCAACTCCCTGGTACTATAGAAAAGCATTCAATTTTCTAGCTCCAACTAGAAAGACGCTTCAATGCCTTGGTTTTATCAACAATCACCTGAAAGGATGCTCAAACACCCTTGCAAGCTCCAACTTTCCCTAGTAGCACCCTACCACCCTAAAGTGTTTTCAGGCTCCAACCTAAAGGTGACTACAACCACCTTCCTAGCACCACCTAGCCACCATGAAAATGAATTTTGACAAACTTTTGTGGGCTCTCGTACCAAGGACAATGACCCATTTTACAATAGATTAATTGTTTCAACTATATTTGTATATTGTACCAAGGGAAATGGCCCACTTATAACGACAACCTTCAAGAAATTTATACTAGAAATCTTACTGCACAACCCTTACTACAAGAAATTGGTCAAACTAACCTTTATGCCAGACTATTGTAACATAATAATTATGCAAATTAACAAGTGTACCTTTATCTAGAGAAACCTTGATAATGATGATATAGTTGTAAGATAATGAAGATGATACAAAAGCTCGAATTGAATGAACCTTTATTGTTGTAATGATATTGAAATTTTTTGAAATTGAGGCAACTACCAAATGCTGCTATGGATCATACTGCAAGAACCACCCCTGAAACTATTTCTGAACATAAGCATTCAATTGCAATCAATTACATCTTTACCACTATTATAAGGACCATCCTTGAATATAGACTAAGATTTGAAGCTCATGCCACAACTTTAATGCCACATATTGATTTTCAAGGCATGCCGCTTATCAAGGAAACATTGGACAAGAAGATGTTGTTTTAAATTCACAAGCTCAATGATGATGGATTGTGTGCCATCTTCCAAATTCAAGTCTTTGTGCCTAGTGATACTTCCATACTTGTAACCACTGCTAGGATTCTTCTTGATTTTGAATGCTTCAGAGAACTAGGTCAAAGCATGCTTCACACACACACACACACACACACATATTGAAGAAATAGTTTTGCTATGATAAATTTGATTCCTCTCAATGCTTAATACATATAAAGTTAAAATATCTCTATGTTCGTTCTTAATAATAGATACATTCATAATACATATATACTACACTTATTCTTGGGCATGTTTTATAATTTAATTTTTAATAATCGATTCAATTCTCTCCCCCTATCGGAGTGATATATTGGACATGATGAAGATGCAACCCTACCAAAATTAAAATAAATAAATAAATAAATAATAATAATTAATAAATTAACATTTGTGGTATGTTTTATATCTTATTATTATATATTAAAATATATGTTATTAATAATGTGAATATCAGTACTTTAATTTATTTTAATGTGAAATGTATATTATAATTATATATATAAAAAAATTGTTTATAATTTCATTAATGAAAAGACATTTCAATATCACAAATTCAATTTATTATTTTTTAATTGATTTAATAATAAATTGTAGATATTAATGATGCTAGATAACATTCAATCTTATAGGTAAAAAATGATAGTGGCTCTATAATGTGAGGGTTCGGGTTTGTAGTGGTTGTAGGACTACGATAAAAAGAAAGGCTAACTTTGTGGTCGGTGATCCACAGACATAGTAAAAGGCAGCTACTGGTGTAGGGATGCACGATCGGGGGTTTTTCCTAGCTTTCGGGTTTGAAGGAAATCTTTTCACTGTGGTCACGAAGGACAATCCAAACCTTGTAACCCTAACAGTTGACATAACCTTGTGTTTGCACAACGAAGAATAAAGTGATAGAGTTTATGGGGGAGACATTCCCTAAAGTCAAAAGGTGGTTTGTGGATATTTCACATCTATCCCAGTTAGGAGGAAAGCAATTTGGAGTCTGTTAAAGGCAGAATGACACTATGGTTATAAACGAGGTTGACTACTAGACAAAACCTTACGAGTTTGAGTCCATCTAGAAAGAACCTCCACATTAGCATCCCATGATGGAGCCGGAAGTAACTTCTAAATCCCTAGACCATGGAGTGTTTTCTTCTCTTATGAATCTGGAGGTAATATCACCAAAGAAGCAACATGTGAACCCTTACCTAACTGAACAATTTTCCACACCGAAAACCCTTTTTTTAGAGCAAGTTGGAAACTCGGTGGTTGAGAATCAAGCATGGAAAACATTCCCATTTCATCAATATGGATATTTTGAGGTTACTATGGAATCTTTGCAATTTTTGATCAATTGTGTCAATTTGAATGAATCACAGAGTCCAAGGGTGGCGGCTTCTGGTTTCATTGGTAGTTTGGGCTTAGGATTTTTGGTATCGAGGGTAATTTCAGAGCTAGAAGGGGGGTTTGTTCTAGCCCTAGTATAGAAGGTCCAAGAAGGATTTTAGGCGATTCAAGGTTTGGCCGTCATAGTTGGCAGTCTTGGTTTCTCAAGAGAAGGCACTGAATTCGATGGGGCGACTACAGGACTCGAGGAAGGTAATCCTTTGTAACAGGTAGGTGGTTTCTTCAAATTTTAAAATGGTTTCCCTCTGACAAACTCATTGCCCAACAATGGTATGCCTGAGGAAGGGGTAAGGCAAAGAAAGAATGAGAAGAAGGTAAAATGTACAAGGCTTAAGGAAGCAGTCAAAAGTTTAATTTTGGGAGCAGGGATTGGGCATAACAACATTATGGAGAGTGCAGGAAAGGTACTGGTTAGTTGGGTCAAAGGCAGAAACTACTATGCAGCTAGGTTGAATAAATGGGCAATGGAGGAATGGGCTAAAGATATCAATTCACTCTCATTGGTCCGTACTCTGACGACTTGATGGTACACCTTCATATTCATAGAGGAGGCCAAGGTGACTTGGGTACTCTCAAAATTCTGGAACATAGAATTGGCGCCTATTTTGTTTAAAAGATAGTCACCCCTCTTCGATCCAGGATAAAGAACATCTTGGAGAGGGTCTGGTGTGGGTGTGACTACCCGGATTGATAATGCAATTATAGTAGAAATATTTTTTTCACTCAATTGGTGATATGTTTGGCTCATATCTTGACTATGATCAATCCTATGAGGAGACTCAAAATATGGTGTTTTCGAGGGTTCTTGTCAACTTCGACACAAGGGAGGGTTTGGTGGTCAGTCTAAGAATTGAATACAAAGGTTATACTCATCTCCAAATCCTAGACTACAAAGGGGTTTCGTTTTGGTGCAGGCATCGTCAAGAGGTTGGACATGTATTGAATGGCTGCCCACCTACATATCAAGGAGGCAGGGGGGAAAAGAAGATCTCAATTCAGTGCAACACAATGGGGTCTGAGGACAATGGTGGAAATGTCTTAGCAAGGGACTTTGGGCATAAAATATCAGATGGCATAGGAACTGGCATCTTGGAGGATGAATCAAGGGTGTCACTTGATAGCAAAAGGATATGTGTCCCTCCTCAAATGGTGGTTGTTATAGATGGGGTACATTCAACAAGTATTTCTCCAACCTTCGCCCCTATTTCAAATCTTATTGATTCCATGTCTTCTCTTGTTATGCAATTGTCTTCTCTTTCTATTTCCTACACTCCAAGGTAATTCTAGTTTCAAAAGAGGAAATTTTCTTGTCACATGTCCTTTGGTCACCAAACCTGCATGTTTTCCAACACCCTCTCCATCCATCCCTATATTTGAGGACTCATACTCTTCTAATCAAGGAACCTGATATAAATTAAGATCCAGACTGAAGACCCATAGATCCCCTAAAACTGTGGGTGGGTTAGGGCCTCCCTTGCCTTCAAAACTTGCCAAAAATCTGAGAGGATGATAGTCACATGTTTCCAAGGCCAAGGTGTAGGCTAGTAAAGATATTGAAGCCACCAAAGTAGCTTTCCTTAGAATGGGTTCTTAGAGAAATGCAAACCTTGTCACTAGTTCTTAATGAAGTGGTTTTCCTTTAATTATAGAGTGATGGCTATTCCCTCCAAAATACTTTCCTTAAAATAACTCATGTTGTTAGAGTGTTTGATGTTATATTCTTTCAGTAAACCTTAGGCCTTGGTGAGGATATTGTTAGGGTTTTGGAGAATCTTTTTCTGTGTTGGTTGTTCTTGGTAGTGGATGTGAAGGGTCTATCTGAGGGGCTAGCCCTGGGACTCAACCAAAAATCCACCAAAATCATTAACTCTTGGGGATGTGAAGGAGTTATCATTACTAATATCTTTCTGAAAAAAAATGGATGTGAGATATGTCTTATTAATGTGTATGGTCCCTCTCAAGACATGGCCCCATTCTGGAAGAAGTTGTTAAATTATGATTTCATGAAGCCCGATAAATTGACATTGGGAGGAGATCTCAATTTTTCTCTGGGTTTGTCAGAGATTTGTGATGAGCATGCCAGGGTGGACTCATAGTCATATTTTTTCACCCATATGCTCGATACCCATAATTTAATTGATGTAGATCCAATAAATATTAACCCACCCGGTGTAATAGGAGGGTAGGGGAGGCTATGATAGCTCGCAAAAATGTAGTTTCCTAATAAAATCTGATTCTCTGGAAAACCTCCCTTTATTCTATCAATGGGTTGTCCTAGGAGGAAACTTTGAGCATCATCCTATTTTTATGGAAATGAAAGGAGATATAAGGAAACCTAAGGCTCCTTTCAAGTTTAATTACGTATGGATTAAGGATGATACATTTAGGGAATTGGTTAGGGAGCAATGGAAACAATGCTCTCATGAAGGAGGAAGATTGGTTGTTATACAGTTCGCAGAAAATCTAAATAGATTGAAAAGAACTACTATCAAATGGGCCATGGAAAAAGTTAAGAAGGACGAGGAAATCATTAAGAAGGTGGAATATGAATTAGAACAATTGGAAGACCTGGAAAATGGGGGATATATGAAAAATTAATCAAGAGAACACATTTTGCAGCTAGAGGCCTCTAAGAGAATGATATTGGAAGAAAGGGAAGGAACCTGGAGGTTAAAAAGTAGATCATTTTGGCTAAAGTCAGGAGACGAAAAAACAATAATTTTCCAACAATTTGCAAGGGGAAGGAGGGCTTATAATACAATATGGGCTCTAGAAACCTTTGAAGGTGATAGGGCCTAAAACTTCATAGACCTTTCTAGGATGGGCCCAACTCTTTTATGACCTCTATTCAAAGCTCCATAGGAGGCATCTTTAGCAGAAGTAATAAACATTGTTGGCTTACTCCTAAGATACATTGATGATAAAGCTAATCATGAATTGATGGAACCAATTTCAGAGGGGGAGCTTGACAAGGTTCTCCATGGGTTTTAAAAATACAAAATCCTAGGTTCAGATAGATGGTTGATCGATTTCTTGACGGATTTGATGATTTGGTTGGTACCGATTTGTTGAAGGTGGTCAAGGAATGCATAAGAACTGGTAGAATGCATGAATCTTTTAACTCCACCTTTATATATATTATCCCTAAGATTGATTCTTCAAGCTCTTTTGATGACTTCATACTTGTTTCCCTCTGCAATTGTATCTACAAAATTATAGCAAAGACCATTGCAAACCATCTAAAGCCAATCTTATCCCAGCACATATCCAAGGAGTATTTTGCCTTCCTAGAAAATAAACAAATTCATGAGGCCATAGGGGTTGCACTGGAAGACCTTCATGGTCTGAAGGTCAAAAAGATTAAAGGTATGGTGTTTAAAAATGATTTATCCAAGGCTTTTGACAAACTAAGAGAGATTTACCTCAGAGTGTTGATAAATCATCTAGGATTTAACATCAAATTTATTAACTAGATTATGTGTTGTATCACCTGTTTCTTTTGATGTCCTTATTAATGCCTCTGCTTCAGATTTTTTCCATGCCAAAAGAGGTCTTCCTCAAGGTTGTCCTCTATTCTCGTTGTTATTTCTCCTGGAAGTATAGGGGCTTAGCAAGCTCATAGGGGATGCAAAAAGTAGAGAAGAGTTGCGAGGTGAAATGGTTGTAGGATATATCTCCCTCTATCATCTCCTTTTTTTGAATGATGTGATACCTCTTAGTGATGGTTCCAAGCATGATACAACAACCATAAAAAATTCCTTAGCCTTATTCAGCAAAGTTACAGGGATGGAGATAAATATTCAAAAGTCAACTATTTCTAAAGAAGGTTTTTCTAGAAATGATATCCTTTATTCCCAATCTCTAATCCATTTTTGAATTATGAATTTTGTAGAAGGGTTGAAATATCTTGGTTTTCACTTGAAGCCAAATAACTATTAAAAAGTTGACTAGTTATGGATGATGGCTAAGATAGAGAAGTGTCTGAAAAGCTAGAGCTTTAAATGGATCTCTCGTGTAGGTTAGTTGGTTCTCATAAAATCTATTTTGGAGACCATTTCTGTGTTTGGGATGTCTTTATCATGGATTCCTAAGGGGATTCTCAATTTAGTTTGGAAAAGTTGTTGCAGATTGAAATGGATGGAGCTAAGGAAAGGTTTTTTCATGGGTAACATAGGATATGATCTCTCTCCCAAATAAATGGGGAGGATGGGGTCTAAATAATATGTAATTCTTCTCCAGGGCATTAGCAACAAAATTCATTTGGAGACTAATTTTCACAACTAGTCTGTGGACAGAGGTGGTGTATAAGAAGTATATCTCTCCTGGCTCTTTGGAGGACTATATTAGCACTCCCATAATTGAGATAAAATCAAACGTTTCTATTATATGGAAGGTTGTGGTCGACTCTTTTAAAATTCTAGAAAAAGGGCTAGCTTGGAAAGTGGGCTCGGGGGAGAGGGTGAGGATTGGGCCAGACCCTTGGATCATATGTGGGGATCAGTTCCAGTTACCTTAGGATATGATTGAGCACTTGGTTGCACGGGGAAGAATAAATTTAAAGCAAGTTTATAACCATGATAATTCAACCATCTGGGCACAAGGTTGGTTCAACCACAACCTCACATATATGGATATCTTTGGTTGGGTTTTTACTCTTTGTATCAATTTTGATAGCTACTAGTTGACATGCTCTTTTTGGTTTTTTATAAGGTATACAGGTTGTTTAAAAAGACTTTTTAATTAACAATCTAATGTTTTTTTTTCGTTGAATTTAAACATTACTATATTGCGATACCTGTAAACAGTTTTGGACTACCCATATACAACACTTTGGTGATATGTTTTATGGATCCTACATCATGTAATTTTCTTCTCTTTAATGAAAGTTATAATTTTTATTTGGGAAAAAATTGATTCAATATAATTATTATTTTTTTATATATTTAACAGTAAATATAATATTTCTTCTATATTACCTTATATTAATATTTCTTGAATTTCAAAAATAAAAAAACAATACATATTACCTTATAATAATATTTTCCAAATGAGAACTAACAAAATATGTATGCAAATAGGCACAGGTTAAACATAATGTTGACGTAGGAAAAATTGTTTTCATGAAGTCACAAACATATAGATAATCTTCTCTGAATAAATTTGTTGTAGGAACCATATTGTGATGGTGAGTTCACGATGGGGCTGGGAAGGTTGTCTGAAAAGGGTTAGGGATATTATATAGACAACCGCCATGACTACACCCTACTCAACCTACCTACCTGCTAGCTGTCATCATCCATTCTCCCTCCGGCTGCAACACCCGCGGCAGTTCCCATCAGCCGTAACTCGTTGAGCCAATCCGTAACATCGTTGTTTACCGTCTCCTCCCCATCCAGTGCATTCCCACCAAATTTTGATACCCTCCCCATGGCGATGATTACGATGGTCCTGGAGGTAGCTAGCGGAGATCACCTTGGAATAGGTATGGAGCTTGACCTAGTAGACTATTCAGAAGACCCGTTGGAGAATGTCAATATCTGACAAACCCCTCGCTTCGCCATGGACGAACTCCTCCCCTTCTGCTGCGACCTGTCGACTATCATTGTGGGTCTTCCTTCCATCTCAAGACCTTCCTGCTCCACAGTAACTTTCTCAGAGCCTCCTTCGATCTGGTCGTTTCCACCCTCGCCGCTGCAGTCACCCTTGACTACAAACTTTGTCTCTGCCTGCCTCCACCCTGATCCTGAGGCAGCTAGCTCTCAAACCCCCCTCTCATCCCACCCTGGTGAATCTTCAACCAACCCTCAAAGAACCCACACCCCGGTCCAGGGAAACACACAAGTTTCGGTACCCGAGACACCTCCATCGGGAAGTTACGCGGCGGTACCCCCTCTGTCGGAATCGATTCCAGTGGCCGAACATCCCTGCCCTGTAAACCCTGATCCAAACCCTAATCATCCAGTGGAAAATTCTGAGGACCCTGAAGAGCCAACGCGGAGGAGAAAAAAGTAAGTGCTTCAAAGTCAGAAGCGAAGACGTTATCCTGAGACTCGGGGAGGACATTCAGTGGGGTGACACCATGGACACAACAAACCGAGTTCTAATAGGAAGAATTCATGGCTGTAGCTACATAATGGCTAGGCCTAAGATGTGGACCTCGGAGGTATGGGGCAACACCTGGTAAACCTCTCAATTGTTCAAACCTTTGTTAGAGGATGGTTTGCTTTGTGATTTGCTAGAGCCGAGCACACAAACTGGGTCATGTTGTCCTTTTGGTATTTCGAGCATGCCCCAATTCTTCTCCAACGATGGAACCCTCTTTTTGACCCAGAAAAAGAACAGATAGGAGTCGACCCTATATGGGTTCGGCTACCAGGAGTGCCCCTACAATTCTGGTCAGAGGATATATTCCGCCACATCGACAACACTCTGGGAACCTACCTCGATCATGATAGATCATATCTAACTTCAGGCATGATGGCATATGCTAGGATTCTCATTCCCCTGGATACTCAGGGCGACCTTCAGGAGCACATCATCCTACAGTGGAAAACCTTCTCCCGAAAGAAAACCCTAGTCTACGAAGGTGTCCCTTTTCGATGCAGACGTTGCCACAAAGTGGAACACCTGTACAAACATTGTCTGTTGAATAGGAAAGGGCCATAGATAAGGGGAAGGATACATTGCAAAAAAATGCACAAGCTCAGGGTAGCCCTCCAGGGGGGAAGAGGTAGCAAATTTGGCACACTCTAAAGCATTACCTGTGCCCACAAAGGCGATCAGAAAGAAGTGGGGAAAGGCACCCATCGGAGCACCATCTCCTCCTCTAACCAAAGCAAGGGCGACTGCTGAGGCTGCTTTCTCTACGGGTATGTTGACTGTAAACTCCTCTTCTATTTACTCTAATGTATCTTCGCGCTGCATTGAAACTAGTTATGAACAATTCTTTTCAGTTCAGTCCTTTTCTCACACCTTCAACCCTCCCAAGGTTGTGGATTGCCCTATCAAACCCCCCTCCCCCACCATCTCTTGCACTCAGGCATCTTTCCCTAATAAACCTCCACCAAATTCCCAATTACTTGTTCCTCCCACTCGTTCCAGCCCTCCACCTTTCAAATACCCCACCAGAGCTAGGTTTCGCTCTCAAGCCCCTGACTGTTTGGGTATCGGCCTCATCACCTCTCCCCCTCCTCAAAAGATGACTAGAGGCAGACCCTTATCCCTATCTAAAGCTATGCTACAAGCTGGGGAAGATATTGTTGCGGGAAAGAAACATGCCGTCGATTGGGTACTTAGAACAATGAATACCCAAGAGCCCCATCCTCCATGAAATTTCTCTCTTTCAATTGTAGAGGGTTGACTAGCCTTGCTAAAAAATTAGCCATGAGGAGACTGCTCTCAGCAGAACCCATTGATATTCTTTTTCTTCAAGAAATCCTAGGCTAGGGTTGTGTCATTACCCACCTCCTTGAATCATGGCTACCTAGATGGACATTGCATACCCTAGATGCATCAGGGCAGTTAGGGGGTCTTGTGCTGGGGGTAAAAAATCGATCTATTAGAATCTGTAATGCGTGGGGGAGTTCGGGCCACCTAGGAGCTAACATATATTCCTCAGAGCTTGATATTGAGCTCTGGATCATCAACATTTATGGCCCCTGTCACAACAAGGAGGAATATTGGAGCAGACTCCTAGACTCACACATCCTTCAAAAGGACAATCTCGTTTTGGGGGGGGATTTAAACTTCTCCATTGGCTTTAAGAAATCATGGGGACACAATGCCCAAAGGGATATCTTCTCAAATTTTCTTGAGGCCAATCTGGAGGATCATAATCTCATAGATATCCCCTCCCCAAAAATATTCCCACTTGGATAAACAACAGATCAAGAGCGGACAATCTCTCTAGAAGACAAGATAGATATCTCATTAAGGAGCATATGCTAACCTTGGGGCAGGGATATAGACAATGGGTGGGCTTTGGCAGAATATCAGACCATAGGACGATCTATTTGGAAATCAGAGGAGATATGAACAAACCAAAATGTCCTTTCAAATTTAATGCAACATGGTTGAGGGACATTGAATATATCCAACTAGTAACAAATTACTAGAGGACTCATCCCCCAACGGTAGAAAGGACTATATCGGAAGGATTTGGAAAAAACCTAAAAGAAATCAAGAGCCTCTCAAAGCAATGGGCTCATAAGAAGAGATTGCAGGAAGACCATACTCTCAAACAAATTGAAGAAGCCATTGAGAAGTATGAAAATGACCATGAAGGGATCTTCTTCTCCCCGAGGACAAAGAGCAAATAACCTCTCTCCTGGCTAAGAGAAACCAGATTCTTAAGGATAGAGAAGAGAGCTGGAGATTGAGAAGCAGAGCCATCTGGATTAAGGGGATGACAATACCAAGTTCTACCATAAATTTGCAAATGGGCGTAAAGCTATTAATACTATTTGGCAGCTATTATATGAACAAGGAGAACCAGTGAACACCTTTCCTCAGCTGGCAGCTATGGCCTCTACCCTCTTCAGGAACATCTATAAGTCACCACCAAATGCCATCCTGGGAGACATAATGAGGACATACCAACTATTCCCAAGGTTTGTAGAACAAGAAGAAAGCGGGGAATTGATAAATGAGGTCTCCCTGAGAGAACTGGAGGACACTCTCAAATGGTATAAGCGAGACAAAATCCCTGGTCAGGATGGCTGGAATGTGGAATTCTAACTGGCCTTCTTTGATACTTTGGGGGCGAGGACCTATTACAAGTTATAGAGGAATGCAAAGCCTCTGGAAGAATGGATGAGACCTATAACTCAACCTTTATCGCCCTTATTCCCAAATCGGACAATCCCACATCCTTCAATGATTTCCAACCCATCTCCTTATATAACTATATCTACAAGATCATCCCCAAGATTATAGAAAATCGACTCCGGCCAATCATATCAAACCACGTCTCGGCTGAACAATTTGCATTTTTATAGAATAGACAAATACATGAAGCAGTCAGAACGGCACAAGAGATTCTACATTCTATCCAGACCCACAAGCTAAAGGGTATGTTCCTAAAAGTTGACCTCTCGATAGAGTCAACTGGCTATACATCAGAATGCTCTTAACGCACCTGAGTTTCCCATATGAATTCATAAGATGGATTATGAGCTATATCACTACTGTAACATTCAGTGTTCTCGTAAATGGTGAGGCCTCTCCTTTCTTCCACTCTGAAAGAGGCCTCAGGCAAGGATGCCCACTGTCCCGACTCCTCTTCTTATTCATCATGGAAGGTATCAGTCGTTTGATAAAGGAGGAACATCAAAGAGGAAAACTAAGGGGGATCCGCATCACTGAAGGATGCACATTAACACACTTGCTTTTTGTGGACGATGTGCTACTTATCCTAAATGGGAGTATAGGAGATGTGATTACACTCCTCAATTCCTTCACTATATTCCTAGCAGCCACTGGCATGTTGGTTAATAATGAAAAATCCTCTATAATGGCTATAGGATGCACACCATACAAGATTCAGTATACCCTGAGAAGATTCCCCTATAACCTACTGCCACTGGACGAGGGACTAAAATATTTGGGTTATAGATTAAAGCCACATGGTTATAAGAATGTTGATTGGATCTGGCTCATAACCAAATTGGAGAAAAGGCTAAACATCTGGTACCTAAAATATTTATCAAGAGCAGGAAGATTGATACTCATAAAAGCAGTGCTGGAAGCAACTCTAGTATATTGGATGTCTTTCGCATGGATTCCTAAAGGAATACTGGCCAGAATTAAAAACCTATGTTGCAGATTCCTGTGGAGAGGGAATCAACCTGGAAGGATTTTTGCCTAGTCCAATTGGGGCTCTTTGGCATTCCCAAAGAAATGGGGAGGATGGGGTACCAAAAGCCTAGACTTTTTCTCCACAGCCATGGAAGCGAAACTAGGGTGGCAGCTAGTCAAATCGCATAGTCTGTGGACTAAGGTGGCAACATCTAAATACATAGCTCCTTTAAATCTTATGGACTGGATTTGACAACCTTAGTGGACACAAGCTGGAAAATTGAACATATAGAAAGCAGTCCTACAAGTTATGCCCTTATTAGGGATGGACTCACATGGAGAGTAAAGTAAGGAGAAGCTGTTAAAATAGGGATGGAACCATGGATTGGATGTGGGAACGCTCACAGACTCCCAAAGGAGCTCAGAAAATACCTCATTTCCAGAGGGATCTCTCACCTTAGCCATATAGCAAACAATGAACGCTCTACATTTTTGCAACAAGCATGGAAATTTGGGTGGACATCAGATCCCTCGAAAATGGTAGCAACACTGGAAAGAATACACGGAGGCACTCTTGTATCCCATATCAGGATACAAGAAGGGGAGGATGAGCTAATCTGGGCACATGCGAAGCATAGAAGATACTCACCTAAGGAGGGATACATAACTCTTATGAACTCACTGAAACCACTGTAGTGTGAACCGTGGTGGAGAAGTATATGGAAACTAAAAGCATCCCCCCCCCCCAGGTCCAAGCTCCTCATGTGTTCCATTATGCGTCACAAAATCCCAACAGAAGAAAATTTGATCAAGAGATCTTTTCATGGACCCTTTTGGTGCGACCTTTGCAAAGCCCACAATGAATCTGGGAATCATCTCTTTCTTACTTGCCCATGCACAAAGGAGCTATGGAATACTATTCATTCTCATATACCCTTGCTCCCTATGTGGCAGGGAAAAACTGTTTAGGAAGCCTGGGAGGGTTGGTGGTCCACTATATCCTCGAAAAAAAAAAAAAAAAAAAAAAAAAAAAAAAAAAAAAAAAAAAAAAAACACATCCCTTTACTAACTTGTTGGGCCATATGGATTGCCTGGAACAGAATTATCTTTCAAAATTCTCCCCCCCCACTGGCCGGCCATCACTGCACAAATCCTAGCAGACTACCAACATATTCCAGAGGAGGAAGCAAATCCCAATCCCAAGCATATCATACCCAAGAGCATAAACCAATCTCACCCCTGGGCATACTTTGATGGCTCAGCTCAAGACATTGGATGTGGGGGAGGAGTTGTCCTCCATATTACAACAAATCATTTTTACAAAATCCAAATGGGTTTGGGCAGAGGGACGAAAAATTTTTGTTGAGCTTTCAGCAGCAAAATACACCATTCATTTTGCTTTGGAAAAACAGTGCAGAAACTTACAGCTATTTGGAGATTCAAAAAATATATGAAATTGGATAAACAAAGCTACAAATTGTTATGTTTTTTCTCTGAGACACATCATGGAAGAAATATTTAGACTCAAATTTATTTGACACATTTACTTGTCAACATATATACAGGGAACAGAGCACAGCTACCGATCTACTATCCAAGGAAGTAGCGCATAGGCCTATAGGAACTTGGAGCATACTGGAGCAAACTGATGGAACCTTCCATCAGTATCATCATAGACCTTTTATAGAAATATCCGAATAGTAAAGCTCAATGGGAGATGGACATAAAGTTTTTGTTATATATTTTGTTGTCTTTAAATAAATATTACATGAAGGTTTTTATCAAGCAGTTCTACGCATGACAATTATTTTTTTGATACTCTTTGCGTAGAGTAAGTACATAAATCATATTGAAAATCACAGCTCAGAGCAGTGTCTCCTTGCGTAGAGTACACCTCTCACTATTTTGAATACTCAACATGATAGGTTTCTAGCCCATAGTACAGTATATGCAACTGACATCTGAAAAATGTAATTTTCACATTAATGAAAATTACGACTTTTCCAAATATATATATATAATATATAATATTATATATATAATATATTATATATATATAATAATTGTAAAATACATTTTATAACTAAAATTTTATATCAAAATAAATAAATAAATTTCAAAATAAAAATTTTACTATTTATTTAAAAAAAAAAAAATTAGAAAAATACCATTAAAATAAAAAATATATCATATTAATTAAAACAAAATGACAAAATTGAAAACGATAGATTTAAAATAATAAATCATAAATTAAAATAATTTAAACTAAATTAAATATTAATATAATAAAATTAATATCATATATATATATATCATTTCTTCCCGTATGGGAAGCATAAATTGTCTTTGATATTGGAAACATGAGTAAAGGAGAGAAAGTGGGAAAGACATAAATCTCAATTTAAATGAGGGATGTAATGAATAACTAAGTTTCATAAATTTTGATTTCATATAATTAATTTATTTAATTAAATTTATTAAAATTAAGTTATTTTAATGATATAATATTTTTCATAAATTATTTAATTAATAATTTATAAATATAAAATAAATATACTAAATGTAATCCTAAATATAGGACGACATGAATTTTGTATTGCCATGTGTATACATAAAAATATATGATGTCGCATAGAAATATTCAAAAACTACATTTCCAATTTTGATTTGTTTGCTTGTGGATTTTATCATGCGAAGGTTTTGTTCCAGAAATATCTGGCTTTGTTACGCACACTTTTTAGGAGGCAGAGTGAACTCTGTAATTATGATCATTTCTGTTCATCAGAATATTATTCAATTGTACTTTTTACACAAATTGTAAATAAATATGATTAAGTTAATTAATTTTATTTTAATTAAATATTTTATTATATATATCAATATAACCAAAAGAAAATTATATCAATTAATTCATTTAGCGAAAAAATAATATTATTAAAAATAAAAATGAAGATTTATAAAACTCTATAAACAATATGATTATTTGTTGGGTGAAGCAAATGTTGTATGTATATGTGGTTATTATTGTAAATATAGTAATGAATTGTGGTATAAAGTTCCAGTGAACAATGTGTTTGTCATGTTTTAGCAGATGGTCATCATAAATACTGCAATGAGCTATGTTATAAATCTCCATGGGTGGTATGTTTTGTTTTCGGTGGTTTTTCTGGTTATAGGTGTCATTGAACACAGAGGACGGTGCTCCCACAAGAGGGAGGGTTCTCTAACAATATTGATTAAAAATCCATGTAAAATATATAATAGCACAATCATGGGACATGTATTCCAAGTTGAATGATGGGAAAAAAATCTTAGTGGGTGTTCATTTGGTTTAGTATAGCTAAGAAAATTGGCAAAGGCTTTAGAAAGACAAATTGCATTTTTGGCATTTTATTTATGAAAATAATGGAAATTAGGAGAAAAAGAAGGTGAAAGGACACAAGTTGCATGTGAGGAGGAAATTGAAGGAAAATAATGGAAATTGAAGAAAATAGAGGCCCCATTGATAAAAAAGGATTATGAGGATCATTTGGCAAGCTTTTGACAGGTTTTGGTGGAGCTCTCTCATTATTCTCTCTCTCTCTCTCTCACTCTTGGACACTTAGAGTTTTCTTGGAGCACTTTGGCATTGGATCAAGAAAGGCAAAGAAGGCAAGAGGAAGGAACAATCAAGCAAGAAAGAGCAGGATCAAGCAGCTATAGTAGGATTCTTTACAGGTATCGATTTGCGTGTGATTTCCTTGCAAGATTTGGCATGCATGGTGTTGCATGTGGTTCTTTGTTGTCATTGCATGGGTTTTTTCCAGGTGTGGTAATGTTTTTAGCCTAGCCTTTCCATTTCCAGAAGCCATGGTGTGATGGGGTTCTCATGTTTTAGTTGAGCTAGATTGTCGGATGGATTTGAAGCTGAGTAAGATGGATCTCTGAAATAAAGAACATGTGGCCTAATGACCCCTAGATCGGACTATGGATTACGGTAAAGCCACTGGCCTAGTTACCCCAGATTGTGGGTTGCGGTAAAGCCAGGTATTGTGTGCTTTAGTGGGCCTAAGAATCCTCGACCAGTGAATGGCAGGATTACGGTAAAGCCTAGAGCTGGGTGCTCTCCATCAGGCATAGTAATCTTGGGATGGGATATGTAGTAAATCTTGGAGAGTGGGTCTCTGTTTAGGGCCTAGTGCCAATGGGGATTGCGGTAAAGCTTGAGAGACTAGGAGATAGAAAAATTCTTCATTGTGTAGGCAGAGAAATACAGTGGCATCCATGCTCGTTTTGGTCTAGTGATTTAGTGGAGATCATGGTAAATCCTGTTATTATATTTTTATTATGTTGGCCTAGTGATCCGGGTGGATTACAGTAAAGCCTGGTTTTATTGATGAGGGTGAGGTGGTTTAGCCTTAGGATGCCCTGGTTGGTTCTTTTAGTTTTAGTCCCACATCCGTGGTTGGAATATGGCACAGGGGTGAATGGTTGAAGAGAGAATTGGCTCAACCATTCTATATTCGGGTGGAACGTGGTAGTCCCATCTCGAGTTGGATTTTGCATTCATTAACAAGAGGTTCTCTCCTTGATATCTTATGTATAAATGTATTGGTTTATATGTGGACTTTATGGTTGATATATCCTTGATATTTCTGTTGTTGTGATGCTGGTTATAAGCATATATTATGATAGTGATGATGTATGTTATCCTCATGTTTTTATTTGTAAATGAATGAACAATGTATCTATGACCTAGTAGATGATAATGCAACTAACGATATAAGGTAACAATGCTTCCTAGTGATTTTCAAATAAGTATGAGAACCCTGTGCTTAGATATGTTGTTTACACTTGTAGATTACATATTTGTGATATGTTTGACGAAATGTTGTCATGGCTAGTTGGGGTCTAGTCAATTCCTTGTTCAAGTAGTTGCATTTGTATCATCATTCCCTTGTTATATTTCTATTATGAATGTGTCATTTAGTTCTGGGTAGTGACCTGGGATCTGGACTTGCAAAAGTGGCTAAAATCCCGTGGATGCTAGCACAACACTAAGAAAAATATTCCTTGGACACTGGCATACCATGTTGTGGGAGCGTCCAGAGCAATCTAGATGCATGCATGCCCATATCAAGGGAACGTCCGGGAGTGTAATGGTCTAAAAGCTCAATGGGACTCAAGGGTTAGTTACCTAAGTGGTTATGATGGTTCTTGGGAGTCTTGTAGCTGATGTGGAAGGTATGTATGGTGTGGTCTTGTCGATTCCACTTCCTTAAGGTCACCTACTAGGAGGTTGAATCCCATCATAATAGCCTCTCGTCACATGTTTACCCTGGTTGGTCGGTTACTTGGGTAGAAGTGGAAGGAGGGTGTTATATTCAGGTGCTTCCTTCATGTTGTCCCTAGACATGAATAGTACTCTTCTTGTGTTGTTTACTTCGTCATTGTCACTTTCTTATTTAGATGATAGTGAAAATTCCTAAACTAGAATCTTATTACCACAATTGGAATTTGTTTTTCTATATTATTAATTATTTTAACAATTTATCTACTATGGTAAATATCAAATAAATCACATTGCAACCTTTAAAAATAAAATATTTGAAAACTAATAGCACTGAAAACTGAGAAAATTCTAGCACACACACACCAAAAAAGTGACACCGTTATTTTCGAACAAATGTCCCCAGAAAATAACCAACTTGGGAAAATCGGTGCTGCAGCTAAGGGTTTTATTATTATGCAGCAGTGAGAAATTTTGAGTACAATTTGGATGTTGAAATATGGAAATCCTACAAAATCTTTTTTTGGAAAAAATATAGTGAGAAACGTCCTCATCCCACAGGAAAATTCAGCACTAAAGACTCGCCTTTGAAACCCTCTACGTCTTGTAATGCATCATCCTCTGTGTAGGCTCTATGTAGGCACAAAATTGTACGACATGGATCTCACACTGAGCTTCCTCCTTTGCTTGCTACTGACTAATTTCCTTGCGGCCTCTGTGAAATTCTTTTGCGACCAGAACTCTGGAACGACTTCTCGAATTTGCAAATAGAGCAGCCTATTAGAGGCTATTGTGTTTCCCTTGCGTCAACTTCACTGTGGATATTCTACCTCTCTGAAAATGCACTCGATCTGGAAATATTCCTCCAGCCTCACTGCCCCTGCCCCTCACTCACTACTTTGACTTTTGCCTCTCCAACAGTTGACTGCTACCACTCTGGAAATTGATTTTCCAAGGAAATCAAACTTTTGATGTTCAAGTGTATCTTCTCGAAGTGCCCATCAACTTCCTCTTATAATCCATTGTTGGAACACCAATGGCCAAAATTAAAACTTAATCAATGGATAGGATCATCTTGGAGTTGATCTATGTGATTTTTTATATGATTCACACCTTGACTTAATTAATTCTGATTAATTAACCATATTCCCTAAGTTTAGACTTAGAAAATATTTAAAAAACTGGATAATAATCTAATCAAGCCATCTCTAGGTGGAATTTCCATAAACGATTTATGGGTTTAGGATATCTCATGTATTCTAACCTCTTCACCAAATTTCATCGATAAAACGCATTCGATGCTATAGAAACTAACAATGATGAGTTGTCTTCTTTGGAGAAAAAGTTGTCCTTAAAGCCTTTCTTCTTACCTTGCTTGTTGAATCTTCTTTGACCCTTCTACCATTTCTTGGGTGCTTCATCTTCATTGTCAGAGTTATTATGAGGAAATTTAGTTGCAAAGTGACCAATCTCACCACAATTAAAACATATTAATGGAAGTACCTATTCTTCTTTTCATCTTTCTCACAAAGTTAGCAATTTCTTCATCTAAGTATTCTTCTTATTGGAAGCAACTAGAGCTTGGTCTTTGTTACACAGTAGTTTGTCACCGTCCCTATTACCCCTTCTACCGTACATTGGAGGAATTATTTTGGGACCTGTGAGAAGTGACATAACCTGAAAACACTTGCATTGTATCCCCTTGAGTATGTACTTCATATGCCCTGAAGACACCTTCTGCAAAATACCCATAAAAGTATCCCTTTTTCCATTGGCGATGTTCCATAGTGTATCACTCGCGCCAATGGGGGAAATCCTCTAAAGAGGGCGCGCCAGCTGGCGCTCTGTCTCAGAGTCGCACTCACGCCAGCCCAGTTGGGTAAAGTTTTTAACAAATCAACTTGCAAAGGTTCTTCCTAACCTATTCATCAACTGTTTCCAGCTTGGGTTAGTTCAGTTGGGCTTCGAATCTCCATAGAAGGGAAGTAGTTCTCCACCTTTCATGGAAGCTTGTTAATGATAAGGCCAATCCCATGAATCTTGTGGATGATCCTAACTCCTTCTCCTCTCTCTCTATAAGCTTGTCCTTTTTCCTTTGACAAGCTAGTTAGTAATTCTACTCTTCAAGCTCCAAATTCTAAGTCCCAAAGTCTGAGAATTGCTAAGCTCATGCTACATGAGGCCTTCTTCACCCCCATAAGGCTAAATCTTAAATGAGGAGATTCTTGTCCAAGTAACCAAGGAGAGAGAGGCTTGTTCCGCATTCCCAACAAGCTTTGCAAGGCATGTGCTGCTGATCGCCCAGCCAAAGGAGGATTTGACGTCAGAACTATGGTTGTATTCTTCTTTGTTTATCAATAATAATAGACGACTATCATTATGGTTCCACTCTTATTGTCTTTATAATGATGTTTGAGTTAAATCCTTTCTGACTGATATATAGTTGCATCTCTTGGATTTTATGCTTGTATTTGTGTCGTTCTTTGCATGTGCAGGTGTCCGTTCACGAGGATCGTGGGGATTGTGACTAGCTGGAGCGAAAGAACGGGAGTGCCGACTCTTCTACAAATACTAGCATTGGATTCGAGGTAGGCCCTCATCATCGGTCTTTAATTTGCAATTAGGAACCTACGTGTTAGCGTTTTTTTATTGTTGCTAGACCCCATTTAGGCTAGTGGGATTGCCACTGTCCGCATAGGGGATTTACCTCCACAACAATTTGGCGACTCCACTGGGGACTTGGCTTTTTGCCTTGTTTCTTGTTTTGTCTTGTTGTTTGATTTGTAAACTTTAGACGGAGCCTGAAGTATGGCCAGATAACCTTCGAAACGCTATTCCTCTGCATTAGCAAAGTAGATCAACGCCACTTCAGTCCATCTCTGGTTTGGTTTACGAACTGAACGGCTTGGAACTTGCCTTGTTTCTTGGTTATTTCTTGGTTTCTCTTGCTTGATTAACTTTCTGGGTTGAATGCTTGTGTTGCTTCTTGCCTCTCGATGTACCTAGGTATTGTTGATTTGGCCTTGGCTCTTTTGTTTTTATTTTTCCATAGAAAACTCGGCTGGCGCTGGTTTATAGCGTTACAGTCGCGCCAGTTGGCGCAAATTACACATTTACAACCGCACCAATCCCTGAAAGGCGCTAGTTGCAGCCTGACAGTCGCGCCAGGCCTAGGAACTTTTGAAGTTTTCTTGGCTGTGAACCTTCTGAGCTTGGTTTTTGTCCTGGGTACCTTTTTCAGACTACTTGAGTGTGTTGGAGTGTGATTTGACTGGCTTTGATCGTTACCCTTTGGGTGTTTGCTTTTTTCTATCGATTTCACATTTCTAGCCCTAGGGCATCTAGTGGCTTTGTGTGTCGAGCCTTCCTCAGGTGTTTTGAACTTTTTGTGGTCCAGTCGACTCTTTGTTTGCTCCCTTGCACTTGTTTGGTAGTTGTGGATCATTTTGTTGCGTTATTTGGGTGACTTGCTTTGCCTTCACTTGAATTCCGCTTCGTCTCACTTTGAGCCTAGATTACATGGCTCATTGGTGTCTTTGGGATCTTTCTTGTTTTTTGGAAGTTTGATTTGTGATTTAAGGAACTGAATGTGCTTGTATTGAATAAAATTTGTTTGTTGTCATTTCTCAAAGTTGTTTAGTGCATTTTTCCATCATCAAAAAGAAAAATCTCTTTTGCTTTGAACTAGTTAATGAGAATTAGAACTTTTCATTTCGATTAGTGATTAGTGATCTTAAACAAAAGTTTGTTAATTTGCATTCACTGCATTAGGGAAGTTCATTTTTGTTTTGTGATCGTTTCGTTTGCATGAAATCTCTTGAACTCTCTCGTAATTAGCATTCATCGAATGAAATGACATGTTTTGGCATATAGATTGCATTTAGGGAATTTTGAGAGATTACATACGGTAAGACCTGAAAACTGAAACCTAACACAAAATCAACTTTAAAATTAACCGAATGAATCTAACAACGCATTGGAACATAACGCTCACATTCTAGAGGTCTAGGCTAGAGACATGCTGCGATGTCGTTAAACCTAGTCACTTTTGTTTCCACTCAAGGTTGGGTGATTCCTCCTTTTGTAACTCAATTGTGGTCTAGTACGGACTTGTGCTCCCACGTACCGTCGAGTATGTGGGGAGACTCCACTAGGTTATCATCCTTTATCCACAGGAAGCCGTGTCTGCCGCCTTACAGTCTGTAACGTACCAAACACAACATTCGGGAAGATTGACTGCCATACGAAAAGTCCTTGGTTTTCATATGATCGCTAAGGTGTATATGCAGTTTTACGGATTGTCTGGTAAACCCTTTGCCTAGTTCTCCAGAGTAGTCACTTTTTGATCCTTTTTGGACTCCCTGAAAGAAAAGGCTCACCTGAGCATTTGTCACTTCGGGCTCACTAAACATTCGAAGGCGACTAGAGTCATCTTTTTGTCCTTTTCTCGACTCTTTAAAGATGAAAAGGTCAAGTTATGTCTTTCTGTCTTAAAATTTATTCGGCCACGTTCACACTTACCTTGTTAGATCTTGTTTGCGTTAGTTTGAGTAGGGTCTTTTCTCGTTAACTTGTCTAGGATTTTTTGAATCGAATCATCCTGGCGGATCCATCGATCCTGTCTCCCGTCCCTAGTGACCAAGGGTCTCCTTCTTCTGCTGCTCCTAAGACACCAGTTTGTGGTGAGACTTTTCCTGTTATTCCAAGTGTCCAACTGTTGAACTCTCGCGCTCGAGAAGACGATCTTCACGATCTATTTTGGAACCCTGTTTGGGAACCTTACGAAGAGGATTTTCCCTCTACTCCTATTGGTGTTTCGGTCCCGATGTCTTCCTCCGACATGGATGAAACATCTCCTATAGCGGGTGAGACACCTGTTTTGTCAAGTATCGAGACTCCTATCCCGGCCACATCCCCGGTTATAATTCCGGCCTTCAGTGTCACCCCTCTCGGTGTTACAGTACCCTTACGCTATAAGGCTTTGAGGGATGCCATGGGCTCTAGGAACTCCTCTTTAGGTACCATGTGGGATCACAACATCATTCCCACTACGGGATCTTTTGTTTCAGAAGTTCACAATACAGTTGTCACGTCAGTTCCGACTATTCCTACTGTTTGTGTATCATCTTCAACTCCCGTTGTTAGTGTCGTTACGACGTCTTGGATCGTAACTACTGTTGCTGGTCCGTCCCACGGTTCAGTACATAGTGGCCCATCAACACATACACCCAGAGTTGTCCATCCTGCACTTAGTGCCCCACCTTCTTCTGGTGCCATTCTAGCAGGGGAGGCATATACTCAATATTTGTATGTCGTCTAGAATCCGGGCACGCAAGGTCTTTATTATGACCCCATAGGGCATCATTTGTATACTTCCTTGCCATCTCAGCCTGCGGTTGAGGTCTCGGTCTCGTTGAGTGTCGCTTGGGGTACCACTAGTTATGGTGGTGGCCAAACGCTCCGTCCGGATCAAGGACAACCTTACCAAGGACCATCATATCAAGGTCAACCGTCTTACACGCAACCTTCTTATGGGCAGTAGTATTACGGGCAAACCTATCCAGGGCAACCTGGAGGCCCACAAGGACAACCCTTCCGGGGACAACCTTCGGCCTATGGTGGTCCGTCTTTCACCTATCTTGGGCAACCCTCTGGAAATCCGAGACAACCTTACATCCAACAAGGACAACCTGGTGTCCAGCAAGGTTACCCTTCCGGGCAACCCTATGGGCATCCAGGACAACCTTATGTGCAACAAGGACAACCTGGAACCTAGCAAGGGTACCCTTCTAAGCAGGGTGGTCAGCCTTACGTACAACAAGGCTAGCCCACTACTCAGCCTAGTCAACCATCTGGACAGGTTGGTCAACCCCAAGGTCAACCAACCGCTCAGTCCACTCAGCCATCTGTTCCGCAAGGACAACCCTCGGTTGTACAAGGACAACCTAACACCCAGCAAGCTCAACCTTCTGGGAAAGGAGGTCTATCCCAAACTCAACCAGGGCAACCTTCCGGCCAGGTGACCCAATCTCCATCCTCTCAAGGACATCTTTCTGGGCCTGCTCAACCGGGCATGCAGATGGTGGTTGCTTCTCAAGCTCAACCCGATTTTCAGCCTCAGACTCAAACTGGTCTTCAGATGTAAGGTGGGTTTCAATCCCAACCTTCTTACCAAACGCAGCCTAGACCCCAGGCTCAGTATGGAGCCTAAAAACTATATGGATACCAGTAACCTTAGGGGCAAGCTCAGTTTTCCCTGTACAAAAATTATCAACAGATGCAGGTTGCTCCTTATCAAAATTACCAGCAAAAGTATGTTGCTCTTGCAGGCCAGGTTGGTAATCAATGGGGTGCTGGGGGGCAGATCCAGGGTCAACTGTACGGTTATGGCTATAACCCCTATGAATAGAATCCCTATGGACAGAACCCTTATGGGCCTGGTCCGTTCGAACAAAATCAGTGGGGGCAACCAGCAACTGGTTGGAACTCTGGTACTACCTCGTATCCACAACCGCAGATGTCCATCAATCCTCAGTTACCATTATTAGCAATTTTGGAACTGCCAGATGTATCTAAATTAACTAATGATCCTATCCTGCATAATCCATTCTGGCCACCAGTTCCAACTAAGATACCCGGTGATTGTCCCAAATTCGACGGCAAGGCTGGAGAAGATCCTTAGGCCCATGTTATGACTTATCACCTATGGTGTTCATCAAATTCATGGCTTGATGATTCAATCCGGCTCCGCTTGTTCCAAAGGACTCTCACCAGTTCAGCTGCTAAGTGGTACATCGAGTTGACTTGTGCATCCTTTCAAGATTTCAATTCGTTGGCAATGGCATTCCTAACTCATTCCCAGTTACCCATTCGGTATGAGACGGGGACACATCTCCTCACGTCTCTCAAATAGGATACGGCCACACACATCTCTGATCATATACATGAATGGAGACGACATCGTTGGTTGATCAAGTTCTGGATTCCTAATCAACTCCTAATCGATTGGTTCACGACCTCCTTTGTCCCTAAAATCGCACGAGACATTGCTATGGGAGCTTGTGTAACTGAAGAGCAAGCTATCACGCGTGCTTAGTACCTCGACTTAGTTTATTCTTAGTCAGGTACCTTATATGAGTATTTGCCTGATGCCACGAGACACGGTACATCCAAAGCTCTGCTAAAGCCATCTGTTAACGGTGTTATTGGCTCTGTAAATCCGTCGTCAAAGAAATCATCCTCGAACCCTGGGAAGTAAAAATCGAATGCTTCAAACGAAAACGCTTCTCAGGGTGTATCTAATTCCAGAAGTACTTCGGAGGTCAACACTGTCCAGTCCACCATGGCAGATAAAGCCTCGAAAGGAAAGAAAAAGGGGAAAGCGAAGAATAAATCTGAGCAACCCAAACAGGACTCCTCCAAACCTCCACCTGAGGAAGGATCCAAACGTAAACCGAAGTATCCTTGTTTATATGTGACGAGGATCACTATACCAAAAACTGCCCAAGGCGGTCCGAAGTTAGTCGTTTATTGAAAGGGGCTCCTGGGATTCCTGCGATTCTGAAAGAACCTTTCCCCTCACAGCAAACCCAAATGGTGGTCGATCCATCCTCGTCTTCTTCTCCCTTTGGTTCCCAAGTGTTCATGGATGGAACCATTCCCGTTCATCTTATGACTCGAGCAAAGGACTATCCATCATCCACCAGGAAGGAGCCTGAGGTCCCCTTAAGCGCTCCTCCATCCAGTTCTGGTCCACTCCATATCGAGAGACCTAGCATTGAGACGCCCATCCGACCCCCTCCTAAAGGTGTACTCCAGAGATCATCTTACAACCCAAATGCTCGTGCTACCCAGCACTATAGCATCGTTGAGGACTTAGCTCAGGCTCCGTCAGCTATGTCCGCTTTAGAAGTTCTCCAGAGCTGCCCCCCCAAGAGAAAGGACTGCTATCGGCCATCGGTGGCATTGACCCGGCCGACTCGGATTTGATCACCTTTGATCTCGACAGCCATGTGCCAAGACTGGCTTATCAGATTGCCTTCCTCATTCAAGTCATCATCAATTCGAAAATGATTCATCGTACAATTATTGATGAAGGCGCGTCTACTTGCATTATGTTTGTTGCTTGTTGGAAGGTGATTGGGTCTCCGACTTTGAGTCAGTCTCCTACAACACTGGAAGCCTTTGATGGGAGAGAATCCGCCCCTACGGTATCCTCCAACGATTGTTGATTACTTTGGAAGGGAAGACCGTTGAAGTGGAAGTTGAGGTTGTTGATGCAAATCTTACTTACAACCTCCTGTTGGGCCGGAGCTGGACATATGCCATGCATGCCATGGTTTCATCCCTCTTTCGTGTCATTCGTTTCCCTCATCAGGGGAAAATTTTCACGGTAGAACAACTCTCCTTCTTCGCTTCTTTTTCCAAAGGCAATGTGCTTTTTGTGGAGCATACCTCCTTTCCCTTAGAAAGTGTGGGAGTCGGGCTCTTCAAATATCCCGCCCTCATGGATGTCTTTTCACTCCCACCTCCAAACCTCGCCTCTATTAGTATGATTTCGGTTTGTTCTGACCCTTGGGTCCTTCCCCCCATTGACCAGATAGAATCGTGGGGCGAGGAGATGTCGTTGAGTCCTGCCAAGCTCAACTACATCGAAATTGCTGCTGTATCGGCTCCTCCTGCTGAATCTGCTTCTTTAAGCGGAGCTCTTGACTCATACAACTATTCCCCTTGGCTTGGAGATTGTGCTTCTTCGGATCCGTTAAAGGAAATATTTCCTTTCGACGAAGCCATTATAGAGACCATGTCTCTCGAGGAACCTCCTTGGTTCAATCTTCACCACCGCTCCTTGTTTCTCCCTACCCTTCGGGAAACGTTGGCTTGTCTTGAGCGGTTTGCTCCTTGTCTCCCTTCATAACCCCTTCAGACACCCATTCAAGTATATCAAGTATCCTCTGAAGGGAATTTGGGAAACATTACGCAGACTCAACCTATCGACATCTCTGTCAAACCAGGGATTGTCGAGCACATCTACATAGGAGTCACTTGCACTCCTGAGGAAATTCAACTCTATATAGGTCTTTTTCGCGCATTTTGTGACGTCTTTGCCTGGTCTTACGAAGAGATGCCCAGCATTGATCCAAGCATTGTAGTGCATGAGATACCTACGTATCTAGGAGCTAAACCTGTTCGTCAGCGTTTACGCCCTGTGCACCCCCGAAAGGCTGCGACGATTAAAGAGGAAGTCAAAAAGATTCTTAAAGCTGGCTTCATCTACCCCATCCCACTCACAGATTGGGTCTCTAACATCGTCCATGTGGATAAAAAGCAGGGTACTATCCAAGTCTGTGTCGATTATCGTGATATTAATCGAGCCTGTCCAAAAGATAACTACCCCACACCCTTCATTGACCAACTCATTAATATCACGCCAACTGATCAACACAAGACAACCTTTATCTGTCCATGGGGTACTTTCGCTTATAAAAAGCTCCCTTTCGGTCTCAAGAATGCCGGTGCCACCTTCCAACGCGCGATGTCTTATGCTTTTCATGATATTTGGCACATCGTGCAGCGTTACCTGGATGACCTTCCCACTCATTCAGCTAAACGCCAAGACCATCTGGCACATCTCCATGAAATTTTTCTCCGCTGTCGACACTACCATATTCGGCTCAACCCACATAAGTGTGTCTTCTGTGCGACGTCTAGCAGGCTTCTCGGGTTTATCGTCTCCCGAGAGGGCATCCGTTTGGATCCCCTTAAAGTCGAGGCCATTTTGAATCTTCCTCTCCCTGCTTCTTTGCGGCAATTGCAGAGCTTGCAGGGTAAAGCAAACTTTTTACAACGATTCATCCAGAATTATGCCAAGGTGGCAAAAGGTTTCACACGATTACTGAAGCGTGACACCCCGTTTCGATGGGATGCCATAGCTCAGGAGTCTTTCGAACATCTTAAAACTCTTCTTGTTTCCGCTCCTTTGTTGCGTCCTCCAAATTACTATCGCGATTACACGTTGTATCTGGCCACTGCTGATACCACCATTGGCATGGTTCTTGTTCAGGATGACGATGATGGCACTTAACATGTCATTTATTATCTTAGCCGCAATTTTTTAGATACGGAATCTCGATATGCTTATGTCGAGAAGTTGGCATTGGCCGCTGTTTGTGCCATCCAACGTTTCTGTCATTACATGTTGCATACTATGACAATGATCTTTGATTGCAACCCAATGACGTACATTTTGTCACGTCAGTTGTTGGGGGGCAAGTACTCGAAGTGGATTGTCATCCTCCAAGAGTTTGACTTGGAATTCACTGCTTCCAAGTCTAAGAAATTGCTTGTCTTCGCTGAATTGTTGTGTTCTTTGCCATCCCATGCTGCCTCCTCTCAGTTAGAGGATCACATTCTGGATGAAACTCTCTTCCTCATCAGCACCCTCGATCCCTGTACGGGGATATCATTGTCTACTTACAGACGTCCGCTTTTCGTCCTGAGACATCTAAGGATGCTCGCTGACGGATCCGCCATCAAGCCCAACCATATCACATTGTTGGGGACACCCTGTACCATCTCGGCGTTGATTCTATTCTCCGCCGATGCTTAACTCTCGAAGAAGAAGAGAGAGTTTTAAATGACTGCCACTCTAGTGCTTGTGGCGGTCACATGTCTGGATATGCCACTGCACAAAAAATCCTTCGTGCTGGTTACTTTTGACCCTCCATTTTCAAGGATTGTATTCTTGCCGTCCGCTCATGTCATGAGTGCCAAATTTACCAATGGAAGATGCGTGCGCCCGTACTCCATTGCACACCATTGTTACCGTCGATCCTTTTTCCAAATGGGGCATCGATTATACGACCTGTAACCCTTGCTTGGTCGGGGGGCATGGGTACATCATCGTTGTTGTTGATTATTTCACAAAATGGGCCGAGGCGATGCCTATATTGTCTGAAGACAGTCACACCCGGTGCAGTTTTTGTTCAACCATGTTATCTCGCGGTTCGGAGTCCCCCAAGCCATCGTCACTGATCATGGAAAGAATTTTTGTAATCACATGATGACCGAGCTTACAACCCAGTTGGGCCTACGGCATGATAGTTCGACTCCATACTATCCTCAGGCCAACGGTCAAGTAGAAGCCGTGAACAAGGTCTTGGTTACGATGCTTCAACGAACCATTGGCACGCATAAGTCCAAGTGGCATTTGATGTTGTTCTCTGCTTTATGGGCCTACCAAACCTCGGTGAAGGATGCCACTGGTTTCACTCCCTTTCAGTTGGTTTACGGACTGGAGGCTACCCTTCCTATTGAGTGTGAGGTTCCTTCGTTAAAGTTAGTCGACGAATTACTCCCTGATACAACTCCGGTAGAAGAGCATCTTCTTTACTTGGAACGCCTAGATGAGACTCGTCAACTAGCCTCCTTAGCTATTGAAGCACAGAAGAAGCGAGTGAAAACTCACTTCGATACCACTATTCATCCTCACTCTTTCGTTGAGGGAGACTTGGTCCTGCTCTACGATCAAGCTAACGATAAGCTGGGGGCAGGAAAATTCGAACCCATGTGGCACGGGCCCTACATTGTGAAAAGAGTTTTGCAAAAAGGGGCCTACGAGCTTATTGATTACGAAGGAAATCCCCTGGATAAGCCCCGAAATGGGCTTTATTTGAAAAAATATTATGCATGAGTCCAGGAACTCTATTTTTGTACATACGTGTGCTTTCAATAAGTGTGTTGTGTGTGCATGTTTTCATGTTTTTGTCTTGGTGTGTTGGCGTGATTGCCGCTTATTGTGTCTTTTTGCTTCTTGGACAGATGTCTGGATTGCCTTATGTTGGTTTCGCTGATGGTGCCTCCCGCAGTACATGCAATTTATCCTCTGCAGCATGGGTGATTTACGATCCTCATGGTGAGTTATTAGGCATTCAAGGGGTCTGTCTAGGTTGTACAATGAACAATGTTGCTAAGTATAGTGCTGTGATCGAATTACTAGCTGAGGCGATTAACCTCAGCATTCGAACATTGGTTGTGAGCTTGGATTCTCAGCTTGTCGTCCACCAGCTCAACGGGCGTTATTCTGTCAGAGACCATCGGATTTTAAGGTTGTATTTACATGTTAAGTTGTTAGAAAGGGATTTTGATTTGATTACTTATCAACATATTCCAAGACGACTTAATATGTTAACCGATGCATTAGCTAATTATGTGTTGGACAGGCATTTGCATAACATGTAATTCAAAATAACATAAGAAGCATAAAGCACAATAAACCATAAAACATATATATATAATAAATAATATTATATATATATATAAATAGTATAATAATAAAATAAATATATATATTATATATAAAATATAAGTAGTATAAAATATATATATATATATATCTGTGTGTGTGTGTGTGTGTGTGTGTGTGTCCAAATGTTTGCACCACGTGCATCATCAAAAAATAATTCATGTTTGTCTTAGTACATCCGGAGACAACATGTCTCTAAAAAAATATGCATGGAAAAGAAAGCCTAGATATCTAGTCATGGTGGTGCTCATGGTAGCACGTCACCACTCGCACTAAATGTCTCAGGAATCGGTGGATGCGGGTCGGCACTCCCACCGTGTGCCTCTGGTACGCTAGCGGGACATCCACTAGCCGAGTGTAATCCAGAATCCCTCGAGTGATAGCCTCAAGGTTTTGAATAAGCTCCCCTCTGTCACCACCCTCCTCCTGAGGATCCGCTGTTGCTACCTGGTGTCTCCTCGCAATGGGAGACATGCCAGCTGGACGCTCCAGGCCAACATTTGCATATGCATATAAATGTCATTAGAGAAAGCATGTATTAACAAAAAAAAATCATAAAAACACAAAATAAAAAAACAAGATCATATCAATCTCCTCGTCCCAGTCCTCTCCCTCCGGCAGAGGGAGGTTAGGGACTCCGGTGAAGTCTGTCCCCGCGTACGGCCAGTCCTCCACCACAATCAGTTGGCGGCGAAGCCACCCGAAAAACTCGGGTCTGAACGACATCTGTTGATCACCACCCCCTCTTGGCATCAGTGCCTCCCATCGATCCATCCTCGACTCTCGAGGCGCCGGGTCAAGAACAAAGGCCCCTTGGCCCTGGAAGATTGGCACATGTTCCAAGAAGAACGTCACCAAGATGGAGTCGTACCTGAACTGTTGCAGCTTGCCACGCTTGGCTTTGGTCAGCTGCCTCTTCATATTGGTCGTCACATTTGACGCCCAATTGAAGATCGTCGGGATAAGGCACTCTATCGCTAATATCAAGTGGTTCTTCGTGGCTTCGTGGGGCGCCTGTGCCCCCGTAGCTCGTGTGATGGTGAATAGTAAAGCTCTGAGTTTCAGATCGTGGACAGTGGGGGTATCCACTTTCGAGCTGCCCGACCCATATCTTGCCCCTGGGCAAACTCAAGCCTTCACCTCTTCCATCTTCTACCCAGATGGACTGATACCAGTCAATCGGGGCACCGGCCCTCTTCACGACAACCCAATGAGGAAGTAGACATCAGATACATCTAATTCCAATACTTGGTCCCGTATCCAGAACACCTGTTCTTGTACGTCCCATAAGTTGATTAGATACTGCAAGAGCTATGGCTGAGCTCGTAGATAGGACAATAGGAAGTATTTCTTGAGCCTGCAAGCTCTGAGAGCTTCCATGCAGTCCTCATCCGCTAAGGCCAATGTGTCAACTTGGTCGTGTTCTCGTTCCTTCCATACGACTACCATTTTCGTGTATTTCCTTGCAATCACAAGCCCAAAACATTAAATTAGACCCTTGTGTAATTTAAAATGCAGTGAAATAGCTTTTAAATTGCTAAAATTTAAGCAAAAAACTCGCGCGGTCGTTGGCGCGACTGTTTCTAAAACAGTCGCGCCCATGGGCGTGAGACTTTAGGGAAAGTTGCCCCATTGGCGTGGGTCCGTGCCTGAAACCCGCGCTAATGGGCGCACCCCCCATTTTTAAAATCCCCTCCATGGAGGTTGATAAAATGACCTAAAGGAAATTTGAAACGATGAAAAATGAAGTGGGGGAAGAGACCTCTTACCTGGCACTGATGGAGCTCCAAATGGTCAACTAGATTTTTCGCAATCGTCGCTTGAAGATCGCACACCAAAAGCCCTAATGTCGCTCTCAAAAGGTAAAAGTGAAGAGTAATTCTTGTTTTTTACCATTTTCACCTATTTTATAACTTTTTGACCCTCAAATAAGTCTTAAAAGTCATTTTATGAATATTTTAATGTATATTTGTGTCGAAAATGGATTTTACGCCAGTTTTTGTGCAGCGACAGGTGTTTGTGCGGCTTAGGCAACGAAACGAGTTGTATTTTATACTTTTTCGGACTCGATAAATACATGAAAATGTCACTTTGGAGTAACCTTTTTGCTCTTTTTTGACTCTCTAAACGTGAAAAGAATGCCGAGTTGGTCCTCTCGACTCGTTAAATGTAAATGAGAGGCGGTCGTCTTTAAACCCTTTTTCCGACCGTGTAAAAAACGAAAAGATTGTCGGAACCTTGTTGTTTCAGGTTCATTAACGGTTACGAAGTGACGTGGTTTCGATCACTTTTTTACTTTTTTTCAGATCGAAATCACTACCCATGAAAAGTATTCCTCGGTCGTAATGATCGGGCGGTTCTTTCGAGCATTGTTTTATACTTTTTCGGGCTTGAGAGACACAACTTTACGAAAAAGGACACCCCTGGAGTTTCCTTTTCCGCTGTCTTTTCAAACTCTCTAAACATGAAAAGGCGCCGAGTTTTTCCTTTATCAGAGTCGTTAAAAGCTCAATGAGATCGGATTCCATTGAAATGACGCCTCCCAAGCATATGCTATCCCCGTCAAGCTTGTCATCAAAAAATAACCGGGGTACTTGCCAAAAATGGTGGGGAAAAAGGAACCACAATTATTGTCATGTCGGCAGTATGTCGCTCTTGATCATGGCACTTGTCTGCATTCGTGTCTGGGTGGGGACATCTCATCTTGTTTTTACACTTGCTTTCGTGGGTTTTGGTTATCCTGTTTGACCTCTCATCTGCTCATTGCCTTGTCGCCATGACCCCTGATCATTTGATGTCAAATACTACCAAGTCCACTGTCGTGCTGCCAATATGTTCAAGAGAAGTTGACCTCTGCAGAATACTCAACCTCCCTCTGGTACCTCACCAAAAACATCTTATCCTTCTCTGTCTTGTGTCGATGATGTGGGAAACATTATGGCCTAACTTCGATCAAGGTCGCTTCCTGTCAACTTCAGCTCATTATCCAGGAAGTTGACTTAGAGACTCCCTTCAGGTGCCTTGGAGCCTGCAAGCCTCAATGGTAGGTTCTTCGTGTTTGACGTGAGGTTTTCATCATTGGCCTCCGATCGGATGATTCTACAGGTGTTCGACGTCGGCTCACTGATTTGCACACCGTAGATTGTACCTATAGTACCTTGAGGATCATTTTCATTATTGGTGGTACCTCTCGCGTCTGTTAACAGTTTTCATTATTGAATGGTAATCAGATGATGTTCCTACATGTTCGACTTCGACTCCCATATTCGCATGCTTGAACTTGTACTTTGTTCGGGTCGAGATGGAGTGCAAGACCCTGGATTTTGTCTGTTGAGATCCAGGTTGCGATTTTGTGGATTATTATGATCATTACATGACTCATTCACTAGATGGCTGCGACCATGCCTGAATCTACTTATCGATCCTTACTAGATGGTTGCGCCCATACCTTGGATCTGGATTTTTATGTACTCTGCTATGGATGGCTGCGCCCATACCACATACATCATGTACTTGAGATATCAGTTGTACTTCTTCATGCAAGTTCTCTGGCAGCAGTGTTTTCAGTTGGCCATGTTCTTGTAAATCATTTCACCCCTCTCTCTCTCGGGCCTCATGCTTTAGGGGGCATCTGTTACACAGCAATTTGTCACCGTCCCTGTTACCCCTTATACCGCACATTGGAGGACTTATTCCGGGACCTGTGAAGTGACATAACCTGAAAACTCTTGCATTGTATCCCCTTGAGCATGTACTTCATATGCCCTGAAGACACCTTCTGCAAAATACCCATAAAAGTAGCCCTTTTTCCATTGGCGTTGTTCCATAGTGTATCACTTGTGCCAATGGGGGAAATCCTCCAAAGAGGGAGCACCAGTTGGCGCTCTGTCTCAGAGTCGCACTCGCGCCAGCCCAGTTGGGTAAAGTTTTTAACAAATCAACTTGCGAAGGTTCTTCCTAACCTATTCATCAACTGTTTCCAGCTTGAGTAAGTTCAATTGGGCTTCGAATCTCCATAGAAGGGAAGTAGTTCTCCACCTTTCATGTAAGCTTCTTAATGAAAAGACCAATCCCATGAATCTTGTGGATGATGCTAACTCCTTCTCCTCTCTCTATATAAGCTTGTCCTTTTGACTTTGACAAGCTAGTAATTCTACTCTTCAAGCTCCAAATTCTAAGTCCCAAAGTCTGAGAATTGCTAAGCTCATGCTACATGAGGCCTTCTTCACCCCCATAAGGCTAAATCTTAAATGAGGAGATTCTTGTCCAAGTAAACAAGGAGAGAGAGGCTTGTTCCCCATTCCCAATAAGCTTTGCAAGGCATGTGCTACTGATCACCCAACCAAAGGAGGATTTGACGTCAGAACTATGGTTGTATTCTTCTTTGTTTATCAATAATAATAGACGACTATCATTATGGTTCCACTCTTATTGTATTTATAATGATATTTGAGTTATATCCTTTCTGACTGATATATAGTTGCATCTCTTGGATTTTATGCTCGTGTTTGTGTCGTTCTTTGCATGTGCAGGTGTCCGTTCACGAGGATCGTGGGGATTGTGACCAGCTGGAGCGAAAGAATGGGAGCGACGACTCTTCTACAAATACTAGCATTGGGTTCGAGGTAGGCCCTCATCATCGGTCTTTAATTTGCAATTAGGAACCTGCGTGTTAGCATTGTTTGATTGTTGCTAGACCCCATTTAGGCTAGTGGGATCGCCTCTATCCGCAGAGGGGATTTACCTCCACAACAGTCTTGATTCTTATTTATCCTTTCTGGTCATCTTGGATGTTGTGAATGTTGCTTCTCCGTTAGATGGACCATCTTCTTGTTCAATCCTCATTTCATAAGTTGTAAGAATCCCATGTAGCTCGTCCTGCTAAGGTTGTTCAATTCTGATTTATTGTACAGACATAAACTTTAAGATTCAATCTTGTTGGAAGATGTCTTAGGGAATTTTGTACAAGAACATTTTTATATGTTGGTTCTCCCAATACTTCCAATGCATCTGTTACTTCATCCAATCATTGAAAGTAAGCTGCAATGTTCTCAACTTCTTTCATCTTCGTTTGTTCAAATTGAGCTTTGCAAATTTGAACTTTTTCTTCTTTGAGATTTGAGACTCATTCATATATGTTTTGAAGCTTCCCCCAAAGTTCCTTATTTTTTTTATATCCCAACACCTTAACATAGGTAGATTCAGTGAATCCACTCATAATGGCATTCTTGGCTTTGGCATCATATGCAACAAGTTTCTTACCTTTTTCATCTATTGGAGGAGATGCTTTTGGATCATAACCCTATTCGACTATTTCCCAAATATCATATCCTTATGCAAGTATTTATACTTGCATCCTTCCACTCCATAGTGCATAGTTTTTCCCATTAAATAGAGGAACTCCATTCTTGGTGCACTCCATCATCTCCCTTTAGTGGTTAGATTGATTGTACAGGGACTTGCTCTGATGCTAGTTGTTGGAAATACTAAGAGGAGGTTGAGTCAATGTTTCTTAGAAATTCGTAAATTATTAATCTTTTTCGGAGCATTAAATAATCTTAAGCATCAATTCAAAACATAAATGAGGAGTAGACAGTAGACACGATAATTTTAGGCAGAAACCCCCTCCGAGAGAAAAGCCATCGAACAATTTTTTAATAATTTTGTGAGTACATCAAAATTCTTCAACTCTAACTAAATGGGAAACCCCAACTCCCTGGAACTATAGAAAAGCGTTCAATTTTCTAGCTCCACCTAGAAAGATGCTACAATGCCTTGGTTTTATAAAAAATCACTTGAAAGGATGCTCAAACACCCTTGCAAGCTCCAACTCGCCCTAGTAACACCCTACCACCCTGAAGTGTTTTCAGGCTCCAACCTAAAGGTGACTACAACCATCTTCCTAACACCATCCAACCACCATGAAAATGAATTTTAACAAACTTTTGTGGGCTCTCGTACTAGGGAGAATGACCCACTTTACAATAGATTAATTGTTTCAACTATATTAGGATATTGTACCAAGGGAAATGGCCAACTTATAATGACAACCTTCAAGAAATTTATACTAGAAATCCTACTACACAACCCTTATTACAAGAAATTGGTCAAACTACCATTTATGCCAGACTATTGTAACATAATAATTATGCAAATTAAGAAGTGTACCTTTATCTAGAGAAACCTTGATAATGATGATATAGTTGTAAGATAATGAAGATGACACAAAAGCTCGAATTGAATGAACCTTTATTGTTGTAATGATATTGAAAATTTTTGAAATTGAGGCAACTACCAAATGCTGCTATGGATCATACTGCAAGAACCACCCCTAAAACTATTTCTGAACATAAGCATTCAATTGCAATCAATTACACCTTTACCACTATTGAAGGCTACAATAAATGATCAAGGGTATGCCAATGTTAACAAGGTTGTAAGGACCATGCTTGAATATAAACTAAGATCTGAAGCGCATGCCACAACTTTAATGCCACACATTGATTTTCAAGGCATGCCACTTATCAAGGAAACATGGGATGAGAAGATGTTGTTTTAAATTCACAAGCTCAATGATGATGGATTGTGTGCCATCTTCCAAATTCAAGTCTTTGTGCTTTGTGATACTTCCATACATGTAACCAATGCTAGGATTCTTCTTGATTCTGAATGTTTCAGAGAACTAGGTTAAAGCATGCATCAAATATGTGTATATATATATATTTTCAGGGGGCGAGCCCCGTTGAAGAAGTTATATATTGACATTATTTACAATCTGTACATTGAAATTCTTTACAAATATTGCGTCACGCTAACAACAATCAAGATAGTCAAACATATGATACAATCAACATAGGCAAATGTATGATGCGAGCCGCACATGCTGCATGTACGTGCGAGTCGAACCCGGGTGGGGAGGGGAATATATGTATATATAATATATATATAATATATAAATAAATATAATATATATATATATTATAAATATATATATATATATATATTATATATATATTATATATATTTGCTATGATAAATTTGATTCCTCTCAATTCTTAATACATATAAAGTTAAAATAAATCTATGTTCGCTCTTAATAATAGATATGTTGATAATACATATATACTACACTTATTCTTGGGTATGTTTTATAATTTAATTTTTAATAATCGATTCAATTCTCTCCCCCTATCAGAGTGATATATTGGACATGATGAAGATGTAGCCCTACCAAACTTAAAATAAATAAATAAATAGTAATAATAATAATAATTAATTATATAACATTTGTGGTATGTTTTTATATCTTTATTAGTTATATATTCTAAAATATTATGGTTATTAATAATATGAATTATCATTATTTTAATTTATTTTAATGTGACATGTATATTATTAATTTTATATATAAAAAATTGTTTATAATTTCATTAATGAAAAGACATTTCAATATCACAAATTCAATTTATTATTTTTTAATTGATTTAATAATAAATTATAGATATTAATGATGCTAGATAACATTCAATCTTATACGTAAAAAATGAGAGTGGCTCTACAGTGTAAGGGTTCAGGTTTGCAGTGGTTGTAGGACTACGATAAAGATAAAGGCTAACTTTGTGGTCGGTGATCCACAGATATAGTAATAGGCAGCTATTGGTGTAGGGATGTGCAATCAGGGGTTTTTCCTAGCTTTCGGGTTTAAAGGAAATCTTTTCACTGTGGTCACCAAGGACAACCCAAACCTTGTAACCCTAACGGTTGACATAACCTTGTGTTTACACAACGAAGAAAAAAGTGGTAGAGTTTATGGGGGAGAGATTCCCTACAGTCAGAAGGTGGTTTGTGGATATTTCGCATCTATCCCAATTAGGAGGAAATCAATTTGGAGTCTGTTAAACGCATAATGACACTATGGTTATAGACGAGGTTGACTACTCGACAAAACCCTACGAGTTCGAGTCCATCTAGAAAGAACCTCCACATCAGCATCCCGTGATGGAGCCGGAAGTAACTTCTAGATCCCTGGACCATGAAATGTTTTCTTCTCTTATGAATCTGGAGGCGATATCACCAAAGAAGCAACATGTGAACCCTTACCTAACTGAACAATTTTCCGCACCGAAAACCCTTTTTTTTAAGCAAGTTGGAAACTCGGTGGTTGAGAATCAGGCATGGAAAACATTCCCATTTCATCAATATGGGTATTTTGAGGTTACTATGGAATCTTTGCAATTTTTGATCAATTGCATCAATTTGAATGAATCACAGAGTCCAAGGGTGGCGACTTCTGGTTTCATTGGTAGTTTGGGCTTAGGGTTTATGGTATCAAGGGTAATTTCAGAGCTAGAAGGGGGGTTTGTTCTAGCACTAGTCTAGAAGGTCCAAGAAGGATTTTAGGTGATTCAAGGTTTGGCTGCCATAGTTGGCATTCTTGGTTTCTCAAGAGAAGGCACTGAATTTGATGGGATGACTACAGGGCTCGAGGAAGGTAATCCTTTGTAACAGGTAGGTGGTTTCATCAATTTTCAAAATGGTTTCCCTCTGACAAACTCATTGCCCAACAACGGTATGCCTGAGGAAGGGGTAAGGTAAAGAAAGAATGGGAAGAAGGTAAAATGTGCAAGGTTAAGGAGGCAGTCGAAAGTTTAATTTTGGGAGCAGGGATTGGACATAACGACATTATAGAGAGTGCAGGAAAGGTACTGGTTAGTCGGGTCAAAGGCAAAAACTACTTTGCAGCTAGGTTGAATAAGTGGGCAATGGAGGAATGCGCTAAAGATATTAATTCACTCTCATTGGTTTGTACTCTGACGAGATGATGGTACACCTTCATATTCATAGAGGAGGCCAAGGTGACTTGGGTACTCTCAAAATTATGGAACATAGAAATGGTGCCTATTTTGTTTAAAAGATAGTCACCCCTCTTCGATCTGGGATAGAGAACTTCTTGGAGAGTGTTGGGTGTGGGTGGGAGTACCAGGATTGATAATGCAATTATAGTAAGAAGTTTTTTTTCACTCAATTGGTGATATGTTGGGCTTGTATCTTGACTATGATCGATCCTATGAGGAGACTCAAAATATGGTGTTTGCGAGGGTTCTTTTCAGTTTGGACACAAGGGAGGGTTTGGTGGTGAGTCTAAGAATTCAATACAGAGGTTATACTCATCTCCAAATCCTAGACTATAAAGGGGTTTCGTTTTGGTGCAGGCATCGTCAAGAGGTTGGACATGTATTGAATGGCTGCCCACCTACATATCAAGGAGGTAGGGGGAAGAAGAAGATCTTGATTCGGTGCAACACAATGGGGTCTAAGGACAATGGTGGAAATGTCTTAGTAAGGGACTTTGGGCATAAAATATCAGATGGCATAGGAATTGGCATCTTGGAGGATGAATCAAGGGTGTCACTAGATAGCACAAGGATATGTGTCCCTCCTCAAATTGTGGTTGTTATAGATGGGGTACATTCAACGAGTATTCCTCCATCCTTCACCCCTATTTATTGATTCCATGTGTTCTCTTGTTATGCAATTGTCTTCTCTTTCTAATTCCTACACTTCTGGGGTAATTCTAGTTTCAAACGAGGAACCTTTCTTGTCACATGTCCTTTATTCACGAAACCTGCATGTTGTCCAACACCCTCTGCATCCATCCCAATATTTTTAGGACTCATACTATTCTAATCAAGGACCCTAATATAAATTAAGAGCCATATTGAAGGCCCATAGATCCCCTAAAACCGTGGGTGGGTTAGGGCCTCCCTCGCCTTCAAAACTTGCCAAAAACCTGAGAGGATGATAGTCACAAATTTCCAAGGCCAAGGTGTAGGCTAGTAAAGATATTGCAACCACCATAGTAGCTTTCTTTAGAATGGGTTCTTAGAGAAATGCAGACCATTGTCACTAGTTCTTAATGAAGTGTTTATCCTTTAATTATAGAGTGATGGTTATTCCCTCCAAAATACTTCCTTAAAACAACTCATGTTGTTAGAGCATTTGGATGTTATATTCTTTCAGGAAACCTTAGGCCTTGGTGAGGATATTGTTAGGGTTTTGGAGAATCTTTTTCTCTGTTGGTAGTTGATGTGAAGGATCTATCTGAGGGGCTAACCCTGGGACTCAACAAAAAATCCACCAAAATCATTAAATCTTGGGGATGTGAGGGAGTTATCATTGCCAATATTTTTTCTGAAGAAAATGGACGTGAGATATGTCTTATTAATGTGTATGGTCCCTCTCAAGACATGGCCCCATTCTGGAAGAAGTTGTTAAATTATGATTTCATGAAGCCCGATAAATTGACATTGGGAGGAGATCTCAATTTTTCTCTGGGTTTGTCGGAGATTTGTGGTGAGCATGCCAGGGTGGACTCATAGTCATATTTTTTCACCCATATGCTCGATACCCATAATTTAATTGATGCAGATCCAATAAATCTTAACCCACCTGGCGTAATAGGAGGGTAGGGAGGCTATGATAGCTCTCAAAAATGATAGGTTCCTAATAAAATCTGATCTTCTGGACAACCTCCCTTTATTCCGTTAATGGGTTGGCCTAGGAGGAAACTTTGAGCATCATCCTATTTTTTATGGAAATGAAAGGAGATACAAGGAAACCTAAGACTCCTTTCAAGTTTAATTATGTATGGATTAAGGATGAGACATTTAGGGAATTGGTTAGGGAACAATGGAAACAATGGTCTCATGAAGGAGGAAGATCGCTTGTTATACAGTTCGCATAAAATCTAAATAGATTGAAAAGAACTACTATCAAATGGGCCATGGAAAAAGTTAAGAAGGATGAGGAAATCATTAAGAAGGTGGAATATGAATTAGAACAATTGGAAGACCTGGAAAATGATGGATATATGAAAAATTATTCAAGACAACAATTTTGTAGCTAGAGGCTTCTAAGAGAAGGATATTGGAAGAAAGGGAAGGAACCTGGAGGTTAAAAAGTAGATCATTTTGGCTAAAGGCAAGAGACGAAAATACAATAATTTTCCAACAATTTGCAAGGGGAAGGAGCGCTTATAATACAATATGGGCTCTAGAAACCTTTGAATGTGATAGGGCCTAAATCTCAAAAAATGAAGCTTTGTTGGACCAAGTTGGTACCCTTTATGTAAATTTGTTGAAGAATCAGTGGACCATGTATTTCTATTTTTTCCAGTCACTTGTCCAGTATGGGCCATTGTTTGTAATGCCTTATATGTGGGTTTTCATTGGTAGGGGGAGTCCTTATCAGTGACATGGTCCACTTGGTGGAACTTGGTCACCCCCAAGAAACAAAGGAACCTGCCTCCTATTATATGTTGGGGTATACAATTGGGTAGAAGCAATAATTGTTTAATGAAAAAGCCTTGTGTCCTAATCAGATTGTTGCACAGGTAATTGTTATATATAATCTTCTCCCAGAAGATGACACAATATCTAGAACTCACATTATTGTGGAGGAATAGATTCACATATCTCGACCATGGGCCTATTTTGACGGATCGTCCCAAGATGGGGACATCTGTGGAGGGGGTGTTATTCTCCATATCAGTGAGAATCACTCCTTTAAGCTTAAAAGTGGACTAGGTCGCGGTACAAACAGCTTTGTTGAGCTCTTTAGCCTTAAACTTCTACTCATTTTTACTCTTGAAAAAGGGTGTCAACACTTGCAGGGGTTTGGTGATTCCTGTGTTGTGGTCAACTGGTTCAATCAACAATCTTATTGTCACGTGCACACACTCAAGCCTATTTTGGAGGAAGTATTAATGCTTAAAAGGAACTTTTACCATATAACTTTTCAACATATTTACAGGGAGAGAAACACAGTTTCTAACATACTTTCCAAGGAGGGTGCACAACAAGACAAGGGTATATGACAAATTTATGAACAAATAGGCAATGAACATTATGCATACTTCCACAAACCCTTCATAGAGGGAATCCAGGACAATGCAACACAACCATGACATAACAACAACCTCACATATATGGATATCTTTGGCTGGGTTTTTTCTCTTTGTATCAGTTTTGACAACTACTAGTTGACATGCTCTTTTTGTTTTTTTATAATGTATACAAGTTGTTTAAAAATACTTTTTAAACAACAATCTAATGGTTTTTTTTTTGTTGAATTTAAACATTATTATATTGGGATACCTGTAAGTAGTTTTGGACTAACCATCTACAACACTTTGGTGATATGTTTTATGGATCCTACATCATGTAATTGTTATCTCTTTAATGATAGTTATAATTTTTCTTTGGGAAAAAATTGATTCAATATTATTATTATTTTTTATTTAACATGTAATTATAATATTTCTTTTATATTACCTTATATTAATATTTCTTGAATTTAAAAAATAAAAAAATATTACATGTTACCTTATAATAATATTTTCCAAGTGAGAATTGACAAAAGATATATGCAAATAGGCACAGGTTAAGCACAATGTTGACGTAGGAAAATTTGTTTTCATGAAGTCACAAACATATAGATAATCTTCTCTGAATAAAGTTGTTGTAGGAACCATATTATGACGGTGAGTTCACGATGGTGCTGGGAAGGTTGTCTAAAAAGGGTTAGGGATATTCCGTTGACGGTCGCCACGACTGCACCCTACTCACCCTACCTACCTGCTAGCTGTCGTCATTCGTTGTCCCTCCGGCTACAACACCCGTGGTAGTTCCCATCACCCGTAACTCATTGAGCCACTCCATAACATCATTGTTTTCCGTCTCCTCCCCGTTCATTACATTCCCACCAAATTTTGATACCCTCCCCACAGTGACAGTTACGATGGTCCTGGAGGCAGCTAGTGGAGATAACCTTGGAACAGGTATGGAGCTTGACCTAGTAGATTATTCGAAAGACCCATTGGAGAATGTAAATATCTGGCAAACCCCTCGCTTCACCGTGGACAAACTCCTCCCCTTCTGCTGCGACCTGTCGGCTACCATTGTGGGTCTTCCTTCCATCTCAAGACCTTCCTGCTCCACAGTAACTTTCTTGGAGCCTCCTCCGATCTGGTCATTTCCTTCCTCGCCGCCACAGTCACCCTCGACTATAACCTTTGTCTCCACCTATATCCACCCTAATCCTGAGGTGGCTAGCTCTCAAATCCCCCTTTCATCCCACCATGGTGAATCTTCAACCAACCCTCTAAGAACCCACACCCCAGCCCAGGGAAACCCACAAGTTTCAGTACCTGAGGCGCCTCCATCAGGAAGTTAGGCGGTGGCACCCCCTCTCTCGTAATCGATTCCAGTGGACGAACATCTCTGCCCTGTAAACCCTAGTCCAAACCCTAACTAGTCAATGGAAAATTCAGAGGACCCTGAAGAGCCAACATGGAGGGGAAAAAATGGAAGTGCTTCAAAGTCAAAAGTGAAGACGTTATCCTCAGACTCGAGGAGGACATTAAGTAGGGTGACACCATGGACACGACAAATCGAGTTTTGGTAGGAAGAATTCGCGACCGTAGCTACACAGCGGCTAGGCTTAAGATGTGGGCCTCGGAGGTATGGGGTAGCACCTAGCGGACCTCTCAATTGTTCAAACCTTTGTTAGAGGATGGTTTGCTCTGCAATTTGCTAGAGCCGAGCACACAAACTGGGTCCTGTCATCCTTCTGGCATTTCAAGCATGCTCCAGTTCTTCTCCAATGATGGAACCCTCTTTTTGACTCAGAAAAAGAACAGATAGGAGTTAGCCCTATATGGGTTCGGCTACCGGGACTACCCCTAAAATTCTGGTTAGAGGATATATTCCGCCACATTGGCAACACTCTCGGAACCTACCTTGATCACGATAGATCATATTTGGCTTCAGGCATGATGGCACATGCTAGGATTCTCGTTCACTTGGATACTTGGGGTGGTCTTTAGGAGCACATCACCCTATAGTGGAAAACCTTCTCCCGAAAGTAAACCCTATACTACGAAGGTGTCCCTTTCTAATGCAGACCTATACAAATATTGTCTGTTGAACAAGAAGAAAAGGGCTAGAGATAAGGGGAAGGATACATTGCAGAAAAACACACAAGCTCAAGGTAGCCCTCCAGGGGGGGAAGAGGTAGAAAATTTGGCACATTGTGAAGCATTACATATGCCCACAAAGGTGACCAGAAAGAAGCGGGGAAAGGCACCCATCAGAGCACCCTCTCCTCCTCTAACCAGAGAAAGGGAAACTGCTAAGGCTGCTTTCTCTACGGGTATGTCAACTGTAAAATCCTCCTCTATTTACTCTAATGTATCTCCGCGCTGCATTGAAACTAGTTATGAACAATTCTTTTCAGTTCAGTCCTTTTTTCCCACCTTCAACCCTCCCAAGGTTGTGGATTTCCCTATCAAACCCCCTTCCCCCACCATCTCCTGCACTCAGCCATCTTTCCCTAATAAACCTCCCCCAAATTCCTAA
>APFE030168559.1:0-19240 GCA_000404065.3 Pinus taeda
ATAATAAAAATAATGAGAATATTTAATTTATTAATATATTTTTTACCTTGGTCCAGAGTCAAAAATAGCCGTTTTGTAACCGTTGGAGTCTCTGCACTGTCTATTTAGCTTGCTATGCCAGATCTGCTTCTTCAACTTGTCCTGACGATGAACCACACTAGTTGGTTCGAAACGCGTCGACAAAAACTCTTTCATGTGATTTACGCCGAAGCTCTTCTTAACAACTATGATGGATCACAGAAGCCTCAGGACAAAGATTGTCATCTGGCCCTCCTTCTAGTGCCAAAAATGTTGACAGTGTTGGACCCGCCAACATTCAAGGGATCACCTCGGTATGAAGTCTGAACTAGACCTCACATCATTTGGTGTGGGAGTCCCATCCGGTATGATGGCTTAGTTTCCATTGTCTTAAGGATTTTCCTCAACTCTTTCTTTCTAGCACAGGAGAGTGGTCTGCTTTGTCTTTGGGAAGTGAGATTCACATGCCTGGTGAGTGTAAGAGAACTTGTGTTAATTGTTCTTTCACTGTGAGGGGAAGAGAGTGAAGGTGAGTTCTAGGTTGAAAGGGATCAGTCCCAACTCAGCTAGGAACACAGAACACAAAAGGACATACACAACTTCCAGTGGAGCAGTCCACTCGGATGCAATAGTCACAATGTACAAGGTAATATAACACATACAACACTCATGGATCAATCCAAACGAGTGTAATGATTGTTACAAAAAGGTTCATGTGAAAGGTCTATTTGATTTCCAGCAGAGCACTCGACAGGGACAACATTAACAACATATACAACACATTTCCATTAATAGATTATGTATTACAACAAGTGAATCAGTTCAGATGTAGAACACAGGTTAAAGAAACATGCATTGCAAGTGTTAAAGATCAGCCTTACAACAAATACAATACATGTGTGATAACGTGTTGGCCTGTTAACGGGCTTCTAAATTAAGCTAAAGTTAAAAGACACATCGTTACACCATACATCACTAACCCTATCAGTGGGGCGTTGGAGACACTACTTACTCCTCAAAGAAAATATTACAGAGTCTCTTGGCTATTTGGGAGGAGCTGAGGTGAAAAGTCCCTTGCATGTACAAATGAGTGGGTATTTATAGCCAAGGGTGAAATTGACCCTTTTGGCTATTCGACTACCCCCATGGTCATTTGACTTCCATGAATTTTCAACTTACATGATTCTTTGTTCAACAAGTGGGTCTCTTGGACTTCCATGTTACATCACATTTGATGGACAACAAGCCCATAGTGGAGATGCAGGCGACATGAATCATGACGTGACTCGACGTGACTTGACATGATAATGTTGGTACATTCATGCTACTGCTGGAGTGCATGTTGAGCTATAGTGTTGCTAGGTGATGGATGTCTTCATGGTGTAGCATATATTCACCTCCGCATCGCGAAGTGCATAGAGTCTTCAATGGTCCTTGGTTCACTTGATAAAGCTTTATCATGTTGTTCCTTGCTTGCATGCTAGAAGGCTAGACAGGCTCATATATTCGCGAAGGTGCATGTTCGTTGCATTCGTCCACTTTTCATGCTTCATTCGTTCATTCATTAGTGAACGTGTCCTTTTACATGTGCTCCCTTTGTTCATCCCACTCGTCATCTTGTCATGTTTGTTGGTGTACCTATACCTGCAGTCACTCATGATGAGACAAAAACAAATCCAAAACATCCTAGCCTACCATTACACATGATCATTTTGGATGTAGGTGAGTGGGATAGGCAACAAGGTTATGATGTGGGATGATGGCTTTGGGAAACTGCTGATGAAAAATATGGAAGAGTCACTAAGATATGGAGACAGGAAATCTGAGTCGATAGTGTCTGTCTATATGGTCTAGCTTGGCTGGGAGGAAAAATTCAAATTTTGGGAGGGATAGTCCAGGCTATAGGAAGGCAAGGTAGGCATGCTTTACACATTTTTCAGAACAAATAGTCAGCAAGGTCTAGACAGCTAGATGTGTGCAATTTTCCAGAGGATCAGGCTAGGCTGAATGATGGGTCACTTAGCAGGGATTGCGTAGTTTTATTGGGGAACTGCCGAGGAGATTGGCAGCCAGAACTGCGCAATTCCCAGAGGGAAATGCCAGTCTACTGTTGGGGTCACTGGTAGCCAAAACTATGAAATTCCAAGAGGGAACTTCTAGTTAGCTATTGGGGTCACTGGCTGCCAGAACTATGGAATTCCTCAAGGGAACTACCACTTGGCTGCTCAGTCACTAGCAGTAGAAACTGAGCAATTCCTAGAGGGAACTGGTAGTCTGCTACTAGGAGCTGCTAGTGGGGAAATGCACCAAGGCCGGGAGGTTGGCCTGCTGATCATTTCTATGCAATTTCTAAGCTGAGCTAACTAATGGGTAATGGAAGGCCTTCTCATGAATACTTTGCTATTTCTGAGATGAATAGCCAATCGGCTATCCAGATAATTGACTAGGAAAGCTGCGCAATTTTCTGAAGGAGACAGGGATAGGCACTTGGTGTCTGTCCAGCCTATCTATGGAATTTCCTCAGTCAGTTGAGCGAGGTTAGTGGCCTATATGAAACTTTTGAAGTGAGTATGTCCGGAGTGACCACCGGGTCCGACTGTCTGGGTGGCCATCATGAGAGTTGATTGCATTTATTGTGGACAACGCAAATTGAACAGGCTAGCTTGGTGCTTATGCATGGTTATGGTTGACAGTCGATCGATTCGACAACAAGGTGATGGTTTGGGTGTCAGAGTGGAGTTTGGTCGTCAAAACTTCAGCAAAATGACTAAGTGTGTGAACAATCGAAAGATGCATAAGTGGTCATGCGAACACACACTCACATGACTTGATGATGAAATGACCCAAACCATCCAGACACACATGTTCAACATGACTGACCGATGGTGTATGTGACAAGCACGACACTCGTGATTGATCATTCATGATCGAGACGACACTTGCGCGTAAGTGAATGTGACTCCGTGTGTGAGTACGACAGATGCTTTCATAGTGAACACAAAAAGCACATACGAAACGGAGACTTTGAGCATAACTAGAACATGGTTTCAAGCATGACTTAGACATCAGCATGTAGAGAATTCAATGCAATGAACGAGAAAGGTGGATGTAAAGACTCACACGAGCTCACAGAGTGAATCCGAGAGTGTACAGTCATCAAGTGAAACTCTTCAAGGGAGGCTTCGAAATTGGTGCAGGCCAAAATTTTGGAGGGTGGTTGTAGCTGCTACAATAATATCATATGAAGCCATCCCAAGCAGTAGACATAATTTCATGCCTCAGGCTCTTCATAATGCAAAGCAACAAGATGCCTTACAAAGTTCCTATCAGTTTTCTCATCAACCTTATCAAGAACCAAGTAAATCAAATCAAACCTATAGGTGTAACCATTAATTTCATGGAATTGAAAAGTAAAAAAACCTCATAAGGACTCATACCATGCCAACAATAATGACTAAATTTTACCTAGAGATTAATGTTGGAGGAAGTCGGATATTGTCAATGACTAAAAGTCTCTGATTGTATTGTAAACCACTAGGGTTATCACATGCTAACACAAATGTTCTAGCATTAAGGGGTTCTATGATCCCAGCTTTCGCAACTGACATGGTTTTTTGTTCCATCACATGCCTCAAATAGCATACCACATTAATAAATGACAAAAAAGTGTAGGAAATACAATATAATGTAGGTAAGCTCAATCAAGATAAAACCACCAAATGCATAATATTTAGTCAGCTAATTTGAAGAGGGAAATCCCACCTCGTGTAGCATGCTTCGAGCATTATATGACATCTTGTCAAACTCATCTATGTAACAAATGCCTCTATCACTCAATACTATTGCTCCACTTTCCAATACCTATTAATTTAAAAAATTAATTAATAATCCATAATTTCAACGGACGTGACAATTCCATTATTGCTTATTAAAATATTCAATGATGCAACATCAGAGTCATTAAACATAAATTTTCACCAGCTTTAGGATCCTCTGACACATAAGTAGTCAAGCCAACTGTAGAACTTCGTCAACCACTTGTATAAATACCTCAAGGAGCCAACTTGTGTACATACTCAAGTAGTTGAGACTTACTCGTACCTGGGTCCTCAACAAGAAAAATGTTGATGTCACCAGGGAAAGTGACACCTATGACTAAATTTACTGGAATTCCCCCAAAAATTTGTTTCCAACAACAATAGTAATTTCAAGGGTTGGATCATATTACAGGTACAAGAAATTACTAGAAATGAAAGAGATAAAGAGCCATCAACCTCGTTAACTTCTCATAGATATCAGAGTGCCATGATATCTCTTTAAACTTATAAACCTAAAACTCAGAAATACTTGTTAATGAATTCAGTAAATGTATTAGTATGGTGAAAAGGTGAAGATGAGACTAAATTTATACCTTGGCTTCATACTGAGCAACTGAAATATCACTTTCTTGAAAAGAAGCAAAGTTGTCACTAGTGGCATCACACTCCATTGGATATTCATCTTGAATTCATGTCTAGTCTTCTTTCTTTAAGTGAAGGCAGTTGATGTAAGTCTACAAACAAACAACATTTATATATTTCATTTATAATGCATAGTAAGAAGAACAAATATCCAAGCACATGCAAACCAATTTTGGGACAGGATTATACCTTAAAACGAGATTTTCCTCTGATTCAGTCCTAATCTAACACTCATAGCCCTGAAGATTCCAGTTACCTGCAAAGTATTCACAGGTCATGATATAACTCCTTTCACAGAAGTTTTTTTTTTTTTTTCGTCGGAAATCACTCTCTACCTCAACTCTATCACTAGGTTTGGCAGCATTCACTAGCTTGTCATGCATTAACAAGCTGACTGAAAGTGGGGTTCCCCCTTTAGAATGGCAGCGGGGCTTTCTTGCAACCATATGATCTGTTTGTCAGCAAACCTGACCCCAAAATAAATGATAAGGAGAATGTTATAATAATGTGAATTCAACAACTATATTACTATTTAACTCAACTATATTGACAGTTACCTACATCTATTATGAACCAAAGTCATGAAGTTCATAGAAACACATTTTGGCCTTCCACGTCGAGTAGGTTCACAATTCAACCTAGTAGTCAGGTTATGAGTAAAAAAATGAGTTTCCAAGTTATATTTTTGAACCTCTTTTAAGACACAACCATGTTCATAGAAAATAAGTGATATTCACTAAGAGAGGTTGAGAATTCCTTCCAATGGCATGAATAAATCATGAATATTGATGCATCACTCTAAAATTGAATTATTTTCCCTTCAGTATAAACTCTATTCTATGCAAGCAGCTATACAATAATGAATAAACACAAGCTACAGTCAAAAGCTATAACTACATAACAAAATTATAGTTTCACTCAAGCAGAGGAATACCTCTATCAACGGGCACTGGTGGTGGATCATAGCCACAAACAAGGCATTTGAAAAATGCCTCTTTGACTGAAATAATTTTCTCAATATCTCGATTTCAAGGCCAACACAACCCAGGCTTAGTTTCTACCAAAAAGGGGCATTGAACAAAATGGCTAAAGATATTAGATAGCATAGGAAAAAACGCACTCGTCACCAAAGCCTATCCGAGGGATTCAAATCTTGCATGTTAACTATATCTTTGATATTGAATATTCTTGCCTGAATACAAAAGTAGTTATGTAAATAAAATAAATATTTTTGTTTGGTCAATTTAATGTTCGTAAATTGCAAGCATAAATTATCGTCCGGAGCTGGTAAACTTATGAAGTGCAGATGCACTATATATGCTAGAAACCTTTCCTTTAGTTTGTAAGATGATGATTATGTTTGTTTTAGGATTTTCGTTGTTATCTATATTCCTATTAGAGTTAGATTTATACAAACTAATAAGGGGAAGTTAAGCTACTCTTAGATTAATCTACTAGGTCATATATATTGAGTTTCATCCTAAAATATCTTATGTTATTCATCCTAAAATTATGAGCCTATCTAAACACCTTGCTTCCATAAAACAAAGTATTGAAATTCAAATTATTCTGATGATCCCTCAAAATATTGTTTACAAAACATATACAAATTCTGATTCTAAAGAGAATGAAAGTTATCTTCTAATTGTTGACTACATAGTAGATACAAGTTCTAATTCTAAAAGCACAAAATACTAACTATAATTAAGAGAAAACATTGAATAACTAAAAAATTAAAAGATTGTAAGTGCAAAAGAAATAACGAAATGGAAAACGAAATAACTGAGTTACAATGAAATGATGAAAACAACAAAGTAAGGAAACTAAACTAGAATGCAGTGATAGTGCGATAACAGAAAGCAATTAAATGAAAACAACATAAAGCGATGAAATGAAATAAACTAAAACCTTGATTGTTTGCAGGGGCCATATGCATCTAGTAGGTGTAAAACACACTCACATACACATCGAATCACAGAAAGGTAAATTCAATTCAATACAAGAACAAAGGTTTGTTTCACAATTCTTCAAAAATTAACTATTACTTCCTCCTTATCCTTTACAGAGGACACATACTTATATGTAAAATGTGGGCTCAACAGTTTGAGACTTCTATGCCTACAAGTCTGTTAATCAATCCTTATTCAAATTTGAAACTAAACAGAAAAAGTGTTATCTCATCTATTTGCTATTTGGAAAGCAAATCGGAGAAATGTGATACATTTGGACTTCTATTGCTACATGTTTGACCCCTACCCATAGAAAATTTTAGGGGCGAATGTTCGCCCTTTGGCGAAATTAAGGGGTTTTAAATTTTTAGTGGGCGAATATTTTGTATCATAGTACATTTTTACAAATCACCTCAAATAGCCCACCTTATTTTAAGGGAGAGGGTAAAAAAGGTAAATTTAGCCCTTGAAATTAGGAGTTACAACCTTCCATTCGCCCATTTTCAAGAATAGGTTTTATTTAAGTGAATCCATTCGCCCATTTTCAAGAATAGGTTTTATTTAAGTGAATCCTATGGGCCAAATACCATATTTATAAAAGAGGTATGGTGAATTAATAAAAATATAAATAAATGAAAAGTATGGTAAATAAATAAAACATTTTTTATAATTACTCCATAAGTCACCTTATATACATGCAAGGGTGTAAACAAATAAAAATATAAGTAAAGTGGAGATATGGTAAATAAATAAAACGTCCTTTTATACTTAAAAGGTATGGTAAATCAATAAAAATATAAATAAACTAGACGTATGGTAAATAAATAAAACCTCTTTTTATATTTAGTCCATAACCCTCGTTCTATTTATGTAGGCTCAAGAAAGAGTTTTTATTTAAGTTAATCCTATGGGCCAAATACCATATTTGTAAAAGAGGTATGGTAAATTAATAAAAATACAAACAAATGAGAGGTATAGTAAATAAATAAAACATTTTTTTTATATTTACTCCATAAGTCACCTTATATTTACCAACACTCAAAAATGCGTTATATTTAGGTAAAACCTATGGGAAAAATAATATGGGACAAATACCATGGACTAGATTGTTATTCATACCATGCAAAAAAACATTATTAACCCTAATATTAGTATTAATAAAAATAAAAATGGCACATGGTATTGACCCATGGTATTCACCAAAATGGCACATGGTATTGACCCATGGTATTCACCTAGAATGTAGCCTATTTAAATGGGGGAATTAAACTAGCATAGATATTTTTATAAATTACTAATAGTAATTTTTAAGCTCCAAGTTTATGATAACTCATGGTAATACCAAGATCTTACAAGATTTCATAATTGAGTAAAATATTCGCCATGATTGGTGAGAGATTCGCCAACAAATTATATATGCATATTATATTATTGATAAAATCGCCTTCCATTTTTCCTATATACCATGAAGATTCGCCCATTTATTATACTTATAAATTTAGGGGGTGTTCTTAAAATTTTCCCTGATTATTGGTTCTTATGAAGTTTATTTTGGTTGTACATTTTTCTTAGAAGGTCCATTTAGACCTCAAAATTCCCCCAATGGTTCCATCCTCACCATCAAAATTTAACTGAGACAAGTGCTAGAGAGGCTCATCGGGGTTCAAAAATTGATAAATGGATAAATTATAGAAACACCTCGGGCGTAAGATTTGAGGATGAGCCAATTGAGATAAGAGGTTCAAAACTGACTCAACGGGCACAACTTGTCATCTGGTCCTCCTTCTTATGCCAATTGTTAACGGTGCTGGAAATTTGTCAACCAAGGGGTCTCCTCGATGTGAAGTCCCAATTAGACCTCACACCATTTGGATTAGGAGTCCCATCCGGAATATTAGCTTGGTTTCCAATTATTCTTATAGATTTTCCTTGGAATCTAACTATCAACAAGAGAGGAATGCATGGTGCTTTCGAAAATCAAGAAGGTGTGCCTGGTGAGTGTTCGTTTTTAGGTGCGTTAAATTTCTTCTACTATGGAGGGAAAGGGTAAAGTGAGCCTCTAAGAGAGAGGTAATAGCACCACCCTAGAAGAGACACACACAATCAAGAAGGCTCTATCTAACATCCAGCGGAATAGTCCACAAAAGAAGTCATAGTTATTACAACCAATCAATGGGAAAGATATGTCTAGTATCCTGTAGAATAGTCCACAAGGATGGGACAACAATAACAACCATTACAACACATTCTAACTAAGATAAGCACTAAAATAACTAAAATAGTTCAACTACTTTAGCACAGATGAAAGAAAACATGCAATAAAAACATTTGTAGAATAGTCCTACAAATTTTCATAATCCATGCATGAAGAACATGTCAGACATGAAGGCTTTTGCTATTAAGTAAAAGTTCAAAGACGCATGTATACAATTAACATCACTAGCTCCAATAGTGGAGCATTGGAACCACTCCTTGCTCCTCAAAAGAACTAGTTTGTCTCTTTAATGCCTTGCGGGAGGAGTCAAGGTGAAAAATCCTTTTCTCATACAATGAGGGTGTATATATAACCAAGAGGTGATGCTTCACCTTCCTTATGACTCTTTCACTACCCTCATGACTTCCTAAGAATTTTCAACTTTACATGACTCTTCATATTCTAAATGTATCCTTTGGACTTCCACTTTACAATACATTTTGAATAGGTAATTACATAATCTACAATAATGATGTGGCATATGATGACTTGTGGCAGGACATGACATGACACCAATGACATGGACTACATGAAGATGCGACAATGCCAATTTGTCCTTCTTGTTGCATCTTTCTTTGTGACTTCTTGAAAAGATGGTACATGTTCTTCTTATTCCTCCTCCTTATGACTTGAAGATTAGGAGTCTTCCATGTGACCTTAATCTTCATATTTTGTTATAGTCTAGTGTTCCATTGTCCTCTCGCCTAATAATAATATTATCTCTTCCACTCCATATGTGCTTCTAGCATGTCCTCCTTCTCCATCTCCCTATTCATTATCTTTCCATGGCATGATAAGGTAAATGTTTCTGCAATTCACTCATGATGAGATGACATCAGTCTGAAAACCCCTAGTCTAAGATTGTGCATATTGATCCATTTAATGAGTCAAAACCGGATGGAAGGTTGGGAAAAGGGCTCAGTGACTATGCATTTGTGCAGTTCAAGTAGTTAAGGGGAGCCTTAATCTTTGAGACTACGTAGTGGGCAGTTTAGGATGGACTGAGGGAGAAAACTATGCAATTCTAGAGACTAGTTTGACAGGTTGAGGGGGTGAACATTGGGAGAGCACATTGCATTGTTATGGGAGACAAGGGGGACTAGTCCATTGCATAGTTATGTATTTCAGGAGCTCAAGGATGATCTCGAGGCTAGAGACTACACAATGTGTAGTTTTGGCCTAGTTGGAAGGCATGATTGTGCAGTTCTAAGCTTGAGTACTAAGATTATGAAATGTGCAGCTCTGGGCTTGAGCACTAAATTTGTAAAATGCATAGTTCTGGGCTTGAGCACTGATTGGAAACTAGATTAGGGGCAAAAATTTGCTCAAAAATACAAATGCTCAGAATCTCTCAAAACCTGAACGACCACGTTCGTCTCAGCAATATGATCCCAACACAACTTGTTTCACTCAAAATAGAGTTCATATGAGAAAGTTAGAGCATGTTGTTTGTTTTATCAAATATGCAAAATTTGGGTGTCTAGGACACTGACTAGGCATTCGTACAACGCATTTAGAAAAGAGAATATTTCAGGGAATATTCTTGAAATATTTCAACATATGGCTCAATCATGTTGTGACACATGTCTATACATTATTGGTCAATGACATTGGGTGGACCAATGAGAGGGTGACACATGGCAAGCCTAGAGGCCACCACGTGCCCTCTTAAAGGTCATGTAAAAGTTTATTGGCAAGTTAGGGAATAAAACACGTGACCTCACTTGCACAAGCACCAAGCATTACCGCTACACCACAACCATCTGAATTAATAGTCTATGAGTGCATTATGTATTTAAATGTTAAATTTGTTGAAGTTTGAAGGTAAGGCTAGCATTAATCTCCCATGTGACCAAATTTGGAACCGACGGTCAGTGCTAATTACTAGTTTCGTGGATTATGATAGTTTAATGTTCTTTAACCATGATTAACCCCTAGTTAACTGCGAATTGGGTTGGCGGTAGTTTTGGTGGGTCCACTAAATCCGACCTTACTCCAAATTTGGCAGAGTTAACTGGAGTTTCTCCAGTTCTATTGGAGATTTCCTAAGAGAAACTAAAGAGGCCATAACTTTGGCATATTTTGACCAATTTTCGCTTAAAAAGAGTCATTCCTAGATGATTAGAATGCTCTGAACATAATGGAATAGGTTACAGAGGTAAAAAGGTACTTCTATATGTGACTTTTCTACTTTGAAGTTTAAGGAAGCTTAGGGCCACTAGGAGAGAAGGTCAAGCCTAGATCAGCTAAAGTCTAATTGCAGAGCTTGGAAGTCATTTTTTGGGTTTTTGGGTCTTCTGAATCCAATGGAGAATGTTGCAAAGCCATTGGATAACTACAGGTGCATGTAATCATATAATTCACAATTAATGGAAAGAAGGCCTAACCATTGAAGTAGGTTTAAGGAGATGTAGCCCAAGAGGGGTGAACTCCTTTATCAACTTTGTGTTATGATTTGTTGTGTTTTATTTCTCTGCAATTTTACTTCTTGTATATGTGTTTAAACAGCTAATTAACCTCATAATTTTTTCATAAAAGACACTCAATACTTGACACATAATCCTTCACATTTTTGTTAATTTGAGATGATCTTAAACACATTTTTAATATCGATGAGGGAGCTTGCATAGCATTAACAAGTTTTCCCAACATTTAAATCAAGTTGGTGTCAGAGAACTGTTAGCTCATTTTAACCCCAAGATGGTTTTCCAAGGTTAGCTAGAAAAATAGCTATTGGTTTTGTATTTGTGCAAGGAGAATTTAACTGTTTTCAAGTTTATGTGATGGCAGCTTCAACAAGTGATGTTTCTTATCCATCTTCCTTAGCAAGACTCTTTGATGAAGAGATGTTGCAAGAGCTTATCATCATTAGATATAGGGTGCAATATATGTATGAAGATAAGAAGGAGAACACTATACTCCAAGAGCAGTTGATGACCATGAAGGAGGAGAAGCAAGAGCTTCTTGAAAAGGTGCATGAGATGGAGATTCAAATCCATGATGCTAAGGAAACCCTAGCCAAGTATGTGCATGAAAATGAGGTATGCAATTCAATTTTATCTTCAATTTCCTCTCAAAATGAATTTTTTGGTGCTTTTGAAAGACACACTAGAGGAATAGGGTCCAAATTATTGATGAAAATGGGTTATGAAGGTAAAGGGTTAGGTAAACATGCACAAGGCATAGTTGAGCCAATTGTTGTTGGGGAAAAGCCTAGGTATTTGGGTCTTGGTTATGGACAACATGATGGAGAATGCTCCAAAGCCAAGGAGGCACACAAAGGTGTTCCAATAATGACTTTCATTACATGTTCATTACCTCAAGCTTGTGAAGTTTGTGTTCATGAGGACTGCAAAATTTTTATACCCACTTTGCAAGAAGATACTAATAAGCATGCAACTAGTGGAAATGGCAAACAAGAGGATGTTGAAAGCTCTAAGTTCGTTGAAACCATTGTTGGTATTCTGAAGAGAGCCATTACCTCATCAAATTCACCTCATCAAGAAGGAGAAAAAGGTGAATGTGCAAGGTATAAATCTGCCTTTAATCAAGTTTATTTTGATTAAGCTACACATGGTAAATCTTCACATAATATTTGGAGAGAATTTACATGTTCCTTTTGTGGTTTGAATAACCATATTTTTTCGAGGTGTTGGAAGAGGATAGCCATACATAGGAGACTTTCAAAACAAAAGAGACAAAAAGCCAAAGGTCCATTGGATAATGGAAACCACATTGAAAAGAAGTTGCAATTATTTTCCACTCATTGCCATAAGCAGGGTCATGTTGTAGGCAAGTGTTGGAATTTTCATCCAACAAGTCATCCATGACATTTGAAGAAGGTGGAGAGAGATTTTGGTAAGAATGTAAAAGAGGATTTCATAATTGATGTGGGTCAAGATGATACACATGATGAAGTGCAGCTGAAAGAAGCATCATTGAAATGGTTTGGAAAGAGATGGTTAGATTTCTTAACCAATTAAGGCCTTGCATTTCTTTTGATAATTGATGCAAATTTTGCCTTATTGATGCATTTCCTTGTCATTTGGATGCATTTCTTTTCTCCTAAAAGTATGTTGCATATTGCATGAAGCACGATGTTGGAAACGTAGAGTTATGTTGACTCACTTAGATGTAGCAGAGATGCAAATTTTCAACTACAAATTTGCATGCATGTTGCATTCTTGAACTTGCATGTTTATGCCATGAAGGTGTTTGAAAGTGGAGTATGTTGACTCACTTTATTGTAGAAAATTTGTTCATTTCAGCTCTTTAAGTACTCATACATACCAATGGGATTCTTGTACTTGTGATTGTACTTATGAGAAAGTTGAGAATTGTTATACATGCATGAGAGCCCATGTGTGTGAACAGTGGAATTTCTAATAGTTTCATTGTGCTTGAACCTGCATGAGTGATTGACTTGTGTTGGTTGATTGCCTTGTTAACATGTATGTTGTCAACTTGAGAATGTTGATCATTTTCACATGCATGAATGTCGGCTTATGTTGATTGAATTGGAAGAGTTAATTTTGTCTCCAAAGATGAAATGGAGATGTGACAAATTATTTCATAAGAATGTGGAATTTTTGTTGTAAATCGTCAAGTTGTTGTACATGATTTTTCTTTATTTGAAAGTTAGTTGGTCTGAAGAAGCATGTTTTGTTGACTTGTGTTTAGTCAATGGTTTATACACCAATATGTAAGAGTACATGGAGATTTTCACATGATGTGACATTTGTTTCTTTAAAGAAGCAATAGGAAGAGGTCATCAAGTTATATTCTTGCATGAGTGTTTTTCATGGTTAATGGTGTTTCTTGTGACAAGATGTCGCAGGATTTATAAGGTCTGCACTCGAGAAAGAGGCCCATGATTAGCCTTCATTATAAAATCATGACATGAGAAGCATGTTAATATTGGAGGATGATGGAATCAAGAAGCAAAAGTGGACAAAAATGCAACAAAAAAAAATTGCAACCCTTGTAAAACAACAAATGGTCTACAATGTGATTTGATGTGTTGACACCAAGAAGCGAAAGAGATGGTGAATCCATTCTTCCAGATGTGGAATTTGGAACTGTGGAGGTAAAATAATGGTCATTTCTTTTCTTCTTTTTTTTACTGATATTGGAACTCATTGTTGTAGTTCACTCAGTGTTGGAAATAATACTAAGAGGGGGGGGAGGGGGTGAATTAGTATTAGCAAATCAATAACTTTTTCATTTCCATAATCAGATTCATATATGCCACTTTAGTTAAGGGAACTTGCATGTACATGCAACTGTGTTTAATGCAACTAGCATATATCTAGCAAACTTATGAATCAGTTAATTCATCATATGTTGATCTTTAATCAGTGCATCAGAACTTCATTAACCATATAAACAATAACTAGGTGCACCGAAAACAAAACAGATCATCACACATAAGAAACACACATGAAAAACAAGATGTAAGGTGGAAACCGAATGCAGGACAAAAACCACCTGCTGCCATCTTCCTTTAATATAAGAAAAACCTGTTTACAATCTTGTACTGGTGCAGACTCATACCAGTACGTAGGCTCCCACCTGCAGAAGGCTACAACCTTCTCTCATTCCCCATCTACTACTGGAAGGGAGCTACAACCCCCTGGCTCTTATACTAGCCGATATGTTTACCAATACATAGGCACTGACCTACTAAAGGCTCCAACCTCCACTCTTCCTCCAGGGACCACGTTTCATAAATTTTCAGACTGGATACACCTGGATCACAACACCATAATCTGAAGGCTGCATTTCATTCAATTTTCATACTGGACCCATCAATAAAATTGAAGCTCAAAATCATTCACCACTACAATACAACCATTGCATCAACCAATCATTAAATTCTGAATCACCCAACACTGAATCACTGAAGACCTGTCACTAGAACACAGAGCAGAACCCAAAACTCTGTAACAACCACTAGAACCATCTACAAATTCAGATATCATATTTCATGATGTATACGCTACTCTGATGAACTGAACCAACATGTATACACGCTTTACCAAAGCGAACCCACGTACAGATCTGTAAATTCTAATTTATAAACTTCACAGCTATTTCAGTATTCAGTCATACCCATATCATAACAATTGCAGAATAAACATGCGTCAGTAATTCAGATCTAGTCTATCCATGATCAAACCACAAAATGATAAAATATTCCAACCCTTAAGATCCTGATCCATCATCCCTCATCATCCACATAGTTGAATCCTTGGTTCAGATCAAGCAAAGCATCACAAACCCATAACTTGCATACTAGATCTCACACTTCATCAAATATTCAATACTTGCACACCTGGCCTAATGATCTTCTCCTCCTTATATAGTTTTAGGCCTTTCTCAATACCATGGACCAGATATCATGGACCAAATACCTAGGGTCAATACCTCAGACCAGATTACCATGGACTAATACCATGGACCAAAATACCATGGACCAAATACCATGGACCAAAACTTAGTTTTCCAACATGTACGCGCTTTCCCTTCTGTGAAAGTGCATGTGTACATTATACGCTTCTTTTGGTATGTTAACCCATGTGTATATGCTCCTTTTTCAAGGTGAACCAGTGTATACCTCTCTTTCTTCATTCTTTGTAGTCTGATCATTAATTCTTTGTTGTTGACCTACTGCACTGTGATATGTCATCTGAGTGAGTTGCCATCAAGGACAACACCTGAATCATAATCCCAACAATCTCCCCCTTTGGACTTGATGGCAACAACCACACCAAATCACTCTCCCCCTTTGACATCAAGGGCAAAGGGCAGACCAAGATATTCTCTCCTTTTGATATGCATTATGTTGTCCATGCTCCCCCTGAGTACATGCTAAATTCTCTGATTGAGCTCCCCCTTTGTACATCCTAAAATGTACTAAATCATCCATTCTCCCCCTGAGCACATCCAAGGTCTACAAAAGAATAACATGAATCTATACATACATCACCAATGACCTTCCTATCACCAAAGACTCATACATCCATCTCCCAACCAAGTGGGGATATACCAAATTTGACTCATCCACTCAACCAAGTGGGGATATAACAAATGTTTATACATGACTAAAATAGAAATTATTACATCATCCTTCCCATGCATAGTGGGGTTAAAAATTAGGTCTTTTCATGACCTTTACATCAAATGATATACATGACATTTATAACAAAGACAACTGATCTAGACAAGACCATGATAGTTCTCAGTAACTATCATACACCATATATTATCTGTACCATCAACAACATCAGTATCAACAACCTATATATTCCCATCATCAAAAGAGACACCTAAACCAAAACAACTATAAGAATCTTCAAGTACCAAGATCTTCTAACATAATGCCAACAATGCATTATTTGAAGCATATGCTCGCCCTGAGCCTGTTCCATCTATTCACTCTTAGATTTGGTCATGCATATATCAACAATAAGTATCAAGCCATCATCATCAATCAGATATACATCAAGTTAACTTGTGAGGATCAAAAGCACTTCTAAATAACATCTTGTGAGTACCAACACATTCCCACACATCACCAACAAATTGTAACCATCATTAAATAGAGCAAATATTTTACTGAACCATATGAAACCCCTTTTCCTGAGTCTCTCCCACTGCTTTTCCTCAAAATAACATATACGCGACTGCGCGGCTTTGAACTCGCATATACACATGACTTGTCTTCATGAAACTTGTGTATGAGATTTAGAACACTGAAGTTTCACACTTTCATCTCCCTCTGAGTCTGTCATGTCTATATACTCTTCTATGTCACATATTTCTGACTGCACTTCCTTTTTCTTCCATATCTTTGACTGTGATGATGTTTTCTCCTTTTGGTATGGTTCCCAAGATCTTCTCCTGCATTCCTTTGCTATATGTCCAAGCTTGTTACATGCATAGTATCTTACATGTTTCATATTCCTTCTATAGCAGTCAACAATGTTGTAACCAAACATATTGCAAGAAAAACAATATCCCTTGAAGTATTTGGAACGTGACGATCTTCCTGTGTGAAGGTCTTGCACCATTCTACTTCTGCATCTCACTGCAATATGTCCAAGATTATGACATACATAACACTCAACATTATTCATCTGAGAAAATAACCGACTATCATTTCCATAGTTTGGAGTAAAATATTTTCTTTAACAGATTTCTTTCCTTGGTTGTTGATGGAGTTGACCTCTTATCTCCTTGTTGAGCATTTCAGGTTTTGCATTAGAGTTCCTTGCCTCACCTTGTGAGCTAGATTCCCCTTCAACAGATTCATAAAAACTAAGACCAGTTTTGATAGCAGGAGATCTTTGACTACTAAGAATATCATCCAAAATCTTAGTATTGTCTTGAAATTGTAACAGTTTATCCTTTTCTTCTAATTTACCTTTTAAGATATTTACCTCAACCTGACATTGCTCTTCCTTTTCCAGATGTTGCTCCTTCAAGATTTCTGCAGCCTTTCTTCCTTCTTCCACTTGTTTCCTTAATTTGAGAATCTCATTTTCTTGTTCTTTAACTGCTTCATTATGCTTATTTTTTAATGATATCACTTCATCCTACAGCATTTGATGTACTTTGAAGGCACATTCCAACTGAGCTTTTAATCTGGTAACTTCTTCTTTGAGGGCACACTCCCTTTTGTTAAATAGATAATGTTGATATATGATTTTATCTGATGCTTCATTTTCTTGTTCATTTTCAATCTGAGGTGATTCAAAATCTGAATAGTTTCTTCCACCTAACGGCAAGTTGTCGCTATTCCTTTGAGCTATCTTCTTCTTCTGACACACTTTCTTTCCCATTGTTCCATGGATCTCCTTCAAGCGATCAAGCTTTTACCAAAGGACTTGCTCTGATACCAATTGTTGGAAATAATACTGAGAGGGGAGGGGTGAATCAGTATTAGCAAATCAATAACTTTTTCATTTCCATAATTAGATTCATATACGCTACTTCAGTTAAGGGAACTTGCATATATACGCAGTTGTGTTTAATGCAACTAGCATATATCCAACAAACTTATGATTCAGTTAATTCATCATATATTGATCTTTAATAAATGCATCAAAACTTCATTAACCATATAAACAATAACCAGGTGTAGTAAAAATAGAACAGATCATCACACATAAGAAACACACATGAACAGCAAGATGTAAGGTGGAAACCCAATGCGGGACAAAAACCACTTGTTGTCGTCTTCCTTTAATATAAGAAAAACCTATTTAAATCTTGTACTGGCGCAAACTCATACCACTACGTAGGCTCCGACCTGCAGAAGGATACAACCTTCTCTCATTATCTAGCTACTATTGGAAGGGAGCTACAACCCCTTGGCTCTTTTACTAGCCGATATATTTACTAGTACATAGGCGCTGGCCTATAGAAGGCTACAACCCTCTCTCATTTTCCAGCTGCTACTGGAAGGGAGCTCCAACCCCCTGGCTCTTGTACTAGATGATATGTTTACCAGTACATAGGCACCAACCTACTGAAGGCTCCAACCTTCACTCTTCCTCCAGGGACCATGTTTCATAAATTTTCAGACTGTATACACCTGGATCACAACACCACAATTTGAAGGTTGCGTTTCATCCAATTTTCATACTGGACCCATCAACAACATTGAAGCTAAAAATCAATCACCATTGCAATACAACCATTGCATCAACTAATCATTAAATTTTGAATCACCCAACACTGAATCACTGAAGACCTGTCACCAGAACATAAAGCAGAACCCAGAACTCTGCAACAACTACTAGAACCATCTGCAAATTCAGATATCATATTTCATGATGTATATGCTACTCTGATGAACCGAACCAACATGTATACACACTGTTACCAAAGTGAACCCACGTACAGATCTGCGAATTCTAATTTATAAACTTCACAGCTATTTCAGTATTCAGTCATACCCAGATCATAACAATTGCAGAATAAACATGCGTTAGTAATTCAGATCTAGTCTATCCATGATCAAACCACATAACGATAAAACATTCTAACCCTTAAGATCCCGATCCATCATCCATCATCATCCAAATAGGTGCATCTTTGGTTCAGATCAAGAAAATCATCACAAACCCATAACCTGCATACTGGATCTCACACTTCATCAGATATTCAATACTTGCACACCTAGCCTAATGATCTTCTCCTCCTTATATAGTTTTAGGCCTTTCTCAATACCATGGACCAAATACCATGGGTCAATACCTTGGACCAGATACCATGGACCAAATACCACGGACCAAAACTTAGTTTTCCAACATGTACCCGCTTTCCCTTCTATGAAAGTGCGTGTGTATGTTATACACTTATTTTGGTATGTTAACCTGCGTGTATACGCTCCTTTTTTGAGAGATTCTTCAGCGTAAATCACATAAGAATTCATTTGTCGATGCGTTTCGAACCAACTAGTGTGGTTCATCGTCAGGACAAGTTGAAGAAACCAATCCAGCTTAGCATGTTAAATAGTTTGAGCAGAGTCTCCAATGGCTAAATTGACCAAC
>APFE030168559.1:20059-36540 GCA_000404065.3 Pinus taeda
AAATAAATAAATAATAATAATAATAATAAAATAGAGATAAATAACTAGATAATAATAATAATAATAATAATAATAAATAAACAAAAAGAGCTAAAAACGAGGCGGGGGCAGAAAAACCGACTAAGAAGAGAGTGCTAGAATCTAGCACCTACTGATTTTCCAGCCATCATCTCTATTGAGATTTCTCGGCCTCTTCTCAATCTCAATAGTTTCCCTAAATTTACGATGATGGAACTGAGCAACTTTGACGACAAACTTGACCTCCTCAATACACACCTGATGCTTGGTCTTTTCCACATGCTCTGCTAAAGCCGAAGACTTGGATCTCCCATGTCTTAGGTCAGCCGCATGTTCGCAAATCCTTTGATGGATGGAGCGCCCAGTTTCCCCAATATAGGGTCCCACATGAACAAGGGATCAAGTATACACCCTTCATGCCCTTGGGGTTAACGGGATCTTTCACCGATTGGAGGGAATTGCGAATGGTATTGAGGGGCCTAAAGGTTGAGGGAATATCATACCTTTTAAGGATCCGAGAAATCTTGTATGTGGTTCCTTGGACATAGGGAAGATGGACACCTATACGTCGCTCTTTAGGCTCTTTCCTACTCAACGCATTTTTAGAGGCTTTTTGGAAAGCCTTCTGTCCTAGGCGCCTACTATATCCATTCTCCACAAAGACATTAAGGAGATGGGATCTCTCCTTATCAAATCTCTCACAATCAGAGATCCTAAGGGCATGAGTAGCGAGGGTGTTAAGAACACCCATCTTTTGAGCAGGGAAATGATGGGAATCGGCATGAAGATACTGCTCAGTATGCGTTTTCTTTCGGAACACCGAGTGGGATAGAAAGCTATCCTTATTCCGAGATATAAGAATATCTAGAAAAGGGAGGCAACCATTGAGAATAGTATTCAACTCTTATCAGATAACCAGCTTTTGTTCGCCCAAAAGCTTGTCAGTGGGAAGGAGTGATAGAAATCTAGATTAGGGGCAAAAATTTGGTCAAAACTAAAAGTGCTCAGAATCACTAAAAACATGAACGACCATGTCCATCTCAGTGATACGATCCCAATGCAACTCATTTCACTCAAAATGTATTTCGTATGAGAAAGTTAGATCATGTTGGTCGTTTTGTCAAACATGCAAAATTTGGGTGACTGGGATGTTGACTAGGAATCTGTACAACCCAGTCAGCAAAGAGAATATTGAAGGGAATGTTCCCAAAATATTCTGACATATGGCTCAATCAAGTTGTGACATGTGTTTGTACGTTATTGATCAATGACATTGGTGGACCAATGGGAGGGTGTCATGTGGCAAGCCTGGAGCCCACCATGCACCCTCTCAAATTTCATGTAAAATTTTATTGGCAAGTAAGGGAGTCAAACCAGTGACCTTTCCTACACAAGAACTAAGCATTACCTCTACAGCATAGCCATCAGAATTAATAGTCTATGGGCACATTATGTATTTAAATGTTAAATGCATTGAAGTTTGAAGGTAAGGCTAGCATTAACCTCCCATGTGACCAACTTTGAAAATGACGGCCAGTGCTAATTACTAAACACATGGATTAAGTGGGTTTAATTTTTATTAACCATGATTAACTCCTAATTAAGTGTGGATTAGTTTGGCGGTAGTTTTGGCGGGTCTGCTAAATCGGCCTTACTCCAAATTTGGTGGAGTTAACTGGAGTTTCTCTAGTTTTAGTAGAGATTTCCTAGGAGAAATTGAAGAGGCCATAACTTTGGCATATTTCTACAAATTCTAGCTTAGAAAGAGTCATTCCTAGATGATTTGGATGCTCTTAACACAATGGAATAGCTTGCAAAGGAAGCAAGGCACTTATGTACATTATTTTTCTAAGTTGAAGTTTAAGGAAACCTTGGGCCACCAAGAGAGGAGGTCAAGCCTAGATTAGCTGAAGTCCAATTACAGAGCTTTGAAAGTCATTTTTGTAGTTTCTGGGTCTTCTAAATCCAATGGAGTAGGTTCATGTAATCATAGAATTGGCCATTAATCCAAAGAGGGCCTAACCATTGAAGAAGGTCCAAGGAGATGTAGCCCAGGAGGGGTGAACTCCTTTATCATCTTTGTGTTATGAGATTTTTTGTTTTATTTATCTACAATTTTACTTGCTATATATGTGTTTTAAATAACTAATTAACCTATAATTTTCTCATAAAAGACACTCGATGCTTGACACATAATCCTTCACATTTTGGTTAATTTGAGATGATCTGAAACACAATTTTAATACCGATGAGGGAGCTTACATAGCATTAACAAGTTTGACCAACATTCAAATCAAGCACTAAGGTTTCGAAATGCACAATTCTAGGCTTGAGCACTGAAGTTGTCAAATGTGCAGCTCTAGGCTTGAGCACTGAGGTTGCGAAATGCATAGTTCTGGGCTTAAGCACCGAAGTTTCAAAATATGCAGTTCTAGAATTGAGCACTAAATTTTCAAAATGTGCAGTTCTGGGAGATAGAGATTTTACATTACATAGTTCCAAGAAACAAGATCACTACTTGAGGGCTTAGATTGCGCAATGTGTAGTTCAGGAGGGTTAGACGAGGCTGGGTTGCAAGGAATATTTTGAAATTTGGCTGTGTGGGACCGAAGAGACTATTGTGAATCAGTGATATGACTTGACTATGATCACACAATTGAGACACTTTGATGACACAACAACATATATCATATGGAACATGTTAACAACATATTTCCCTCAATGCAACAACTTTGTGATGACTTTACGACAAGTGCGACACTAAAGATACACTTCGCGATGACCATGACGACACTTGTGAGACAATGCTTAAGACTTTGGGAATGAGTCTGACTGATGTTTACATGGTTAGACCAACTCATTCACTCAAAGGTAACCCCTTGAAACCACTAGAACAAGCATACATACATTTTGCGACAGCTAACATGTGAAAAGACGACAATTGCTAAAGTGTGAATGACTCTTGCAATATGTGAATCAATAGTGAAAGTGACACATTCTAGAGCAAAGATAACATGGAAACACCACTAATTAATGTTAAAGGAAGTGAAAGCGAAAGTCAAAAACATGAAAATGATGCTCGCGAAAACAAAGGTGTGTAGGAGTGACAGCTTGCAAAGCTCACTGAAACAAAAGTACAAACACAGCTAAAATGTGAGAAACTGTAATTTTCAGTGCGCACTGACTGTTGACATGGATTGGACATCACACAAGCCTTATTTTGTTGAACATGGTATTATTTTCCAAGATTTAGTAAAAGAATGCACTCATGAACTTATTATGGACTAAGCATGCATGAGAAAGTGACTTTGACACTTCCATTCCAAGAAGGGAGCTCAAAAGCATCAATTGACCAAGAAGTGACTACATAATGACCAAACACAAGATCCACAACAGGCTCCAAACTTCAAGTGTACGCAAAGTTTTGGAGGGTTGTTGTTGCAACGAAAACAAAAGCTATGCAGGCCAGTGCATGAGATGGACCACAATATGCCAGGAAAGGAATTAAGTAGTGCGAAAGTTCACAAACATATTTCATACCTTGTGCACCAATATGGGTATCAAGGATTCTTAGCGACATCTGTTTCTCAAGTACCCTCACTATCTACATAGATACATCCAGACAGAAACAGATTTACTAGACATCTCCTCGCTTGGAACAACATCTCAATATGTTGTGAAAATTGAGTAAAAATTTAAACAAAAGAAGAAATAATTTAGATCTGTGAATTCTTCACAGCAAAAGTAGGGAAAGGGCCTACCCAAACCATAGAACAAATGAAAGAGGTAGGGTGGACCATCCTAGGGCACCCTATTGAAGCTACAAACAAAGAATGGTAATGGGGAGATGAAGAAAGACATGAGAAAGTGGTGTGATTTCCACAAGTGCCCCACTCATAACACAAATGAATTTCCTACAAAGAAAATGCTAATGGCTAAGTTAAAAAATTCAAAGTCAGACACAAGTTTTGACTTTGAACTAGACCTGGAAAAGGGGAAATAGATCATTGATGTGGAACCCAATTCCACCATTGCCACCACCAAGGTCTAAAAAAGTGACCCTGAACATACAAGGGAAGGTGAGCATCTATTTCACTCAAAAATGTGGGTGATAGGTGCTCAATTGTGTTTCATTGTTGATAGCTAAATTTAGAAGAACCTCATCTTAGTAGAGGTTGTTAAACATTTGGGCTTGCTGACAACACCACGCTTATAACCATATAGCATCGAGTGGCTCCACCAAGGGAAATATCTTTGCATTAGCCAACAGTGTTTTTTGCCTTATAGCATCAAGCCTTTAATAGATGAGGTATTGTGTGATGTTTTTCCCCTTGAAGTTTGTGAAGTTATGTTAGGCCAACCATATTTGTGGAAATGTCATGTTGTGTATGAGTCCAGAACTTGTAGTGTTATTATTAATTTGGGAAGAAAACTATACAAGATATCAAAGGTAGTCCTGCCGACTGCCATTTCTTTTATCTCTGCTAAAAAATGCAGTAAGATCATCTTTCAGACTTGGAAATTTGTCTTCTTCCTTGTTTTCTCTCAAAGTAAGGAGAAGGTCATGGCCACATCTATGGCCTCCACATAGGGCTCCTTCGCGCATCAGAGGAAAGTGGATAAGGTCATGGAAGAGTATAAATACATCTTCTCCTCACCCATAAGGGTACCTTTGCACTATGAGGTCAAGCATTTAATCAATCTGACCCCCGACACGCCTCTTCCCAATGGGAAAATATATTGTCGCTCTCTTCTAGAAAATGAGGAAATCAAGAAGTAGATCCAAGAGCTACTACAAGAAGGGTACATTCAAGCAAGTTCCTCACACAGTACTCATGTAGAAGAAGGATGTGACCTAGAGACTTTGCATTGATTATTGGGTTCTGAATGAAATCACAATTAGAAATAGGTAACTGAATCCTTGGATTGACAACCCTCTTAACCAGCTCAAGGGAGCCAAGTACTTCAACAAGATTGATCTTAAGTCTGACCATCACCAAGTTCCAGCAAAACCAACTGATGTGTGAAAGACTACTTTAAAGTCTGAGGAGGTTCTTTTTGAATGGTTAGTCATGTCCTTTGGTTTAAATAATTCCCTAACAACTTTCATGAGGCTTATGGATGACATCTTATGTCTTTTCACCAACTCTTTCATGGTTTTATGTTTGGATGATATCCTTATCTTTAGCAAGACTTGGGCAGATCACCTACAACATATTCGATAGGTCCTTCACACTCTGCGACAACACAAGATATGTGGTAACTTGGAAAAATTCTTCTTCGATATGGTCAAAGTCCAATATTTAGGTTACATTATTAATGAGCAAGGTGTGCATGTTTATCTAGCTAAGATATAATTTATTCGAGATTGATCAGTCCCGATGACTCTAACATAGCTTCACAGCTTCTTAGGCCTTGCTAATTTCTACCGAAGATTCATGTTGGTGTTCTCTTATATCACTTAGACCTTAAGTCAAGTTACTGAGGGTGGAGAAAAATAAAATTTTTTGGGTCTATGTCACAACAAAAGGAATTCGATGAACTAAAACAATGTCTTTGCTTTACAACACTCCTCACCCTACCATACCTGCAACAACCATTTGAGATTGAAAAAAATGCCTCTGAATATGCAATAGGTATAGTCCTCATTTAGTAAGGACATATAGTGGCCTCTCATAGTGAGACACTCTCTGATACTATCTGGAGATACCCCACCATTGATAAGGATATTCATTCCATCATGAAATCTTGTTGGCAATGGAAACATTATATTCTAGGGAAGGAGATAATCATCAACATGGATCACCAACCTCTTCAATTTATCAAGACACAAGGTAAGTTATATAATTACCACCATCAATAGTGGTCCACATATATGTAAAAAATATATTTAAACATTAAATACAATAAGGGAGACACCAACCACATCACAAATTTCCTCATTCATCCCTCAGTTGTGGCACTAAGTACTATTCTCAACTCTTGTGAGCACATGACCTCTGGCTGGACACAACTATATAATAGTGATTTAGATTTCACAACCACATGCAAGCATGTTCTAGATTTCCAACTCTAGCATGCAATGTTGTGTTACCTAGGACACCTTTGTGTTCCTTCAAGTGAATGTGCCAAGTTGATATGGAGGAAAATTATATTCGAGTAGCAAGGTACTTTGGTTTGGAGAAGATATTGTTAGTACTGCATAAATATTTTTATTGGTCAAAACTTCAAGATGATATTTGAAGGTATATCAAGTCTTGTGCTACTTGCACTATTTCCAAACAAACCATTTTGAAGAAAGATATGTACACCCCTCTACCTACTCCTAACCAAAATTTAGAATCCATCTTGATGGACCATATGCTTAGCCTTCCTTCTATCAAGCATGGTAATAAGTGTGTGTTTGTGGTTATTGATAGATTTTCTAAGATGTCCATCATATATGCTTGCAAAAAGAGTATCACAATAGAAGCCACTGCCAAGCTCTTCCTCGAATGGGTATGGGTACATTTTGGGATTCCATAGACCATCATATTAGATAAAGATACCAGGTTACTAAGTGCATTATGGTTGAGAGTCTGGTCAATGTTGGACATCAAACTCACCAAATCAATTACCTTCCACCCCCATAATGATGGCCAAATAAAGGTTGTCAACAAGATGATCATCCAAATTCTACGCATGTACAACTTAAAGAATCCATGTGCATAGTATGAGAGCATCACTTATGTTCAACACAACTACAACATATCTCTCCATAACTCAACTAGCCACAACCCCTTTCAGGTGGGCCTAGGATTTCCACCATTAAAGCCCATTGATGTTGCACCACCCCTTACAAATACCCAAGAAAAATTTATACATTTTCAATATGAATTTGACAAGGATACCATGTTTATTGAAATAATTCACCACATTTTGCATCTGGTCCATGATATCTTACAAAAACCCAATGCTAGGTATGAACAATGCCATGATTAGCAACCCTGTGCCACACAAGCTTCAAGTGGGAGACAAGGTATGGATGCATCTGTAGAAGGAATGCCTTGTAGGGGCACATTGGAAGCTTTGGCCAATCTAGTATGGACCTCACACCATCACCAAGTCTATGGGTAACAATTATTTTGAGCTAAGTATCCCCCCTTTCCTTGGCCAACACCTAGTGTTCAATGTGTACTTCCTTTGACAATAGTTTCCACCATTGTTAGACACATCATAAATTGCAGAACAACTGACAAAAATATAGCTCAACGATTATTGCACTGAATAGGCCACAAATGATCATATCTTTGACACACATATTAAGAGAACTAACCAACATAGGGTCCAATTTTATCAAGTTGCCAAAGCATGCCAACTCCTTCACCAAGGCAAGTTGCTCATTAGGGGTCAAGATCAAATGAAGTTTCCCACTCTCATGGAAGCACTCAATGCAATAGAGATGATTTCTCAATAAGTGGGGAGGAATGATCTAGGTGATATATCATATTCCGTTGGATCACAACACAATTTTCCTATTTTGGCAGTTTTTTTATTTTTGACAGTTTTTAGGACCTGAACTTCCAAAGCCATTTTGAGGCCCAAAGCAATGTTTTTTTGGGAATAATTAAACATAAATCTATGATTGTTATTAGAAGTCGAAAATCATACTCCTCAGATAGACCTTTCCAACAGGATAAAACAAAGATCATATGCTAAAGTTACGATCCCAAGAATTTGACATTCCAACTTACCCCATCGAGGCACATAAGCCTTTGGTGCTTCATCTTCTAGGGTTAGTTTTTTATATTTTTAGAGTTTTAAAAGCCTCATTGTAAAAATGTTCAGGAAGGCATGTAGTTGTCACATCTCTAATTAGAGATAAGCTACCAGTGTTGGAGCTAGTTTGCTTTCATTTTGCATGTATACAGTTTCAATATTTTCCATTTATTAATTAAAGTCAAGTTTCATTGTATATTTGCGTTTTGGTTTTAAACTTTGTTTTTAATTTCATTCCCTTCGTAAATTTGTATCATTCTATGACAACTATGGACAACCAATGTTTCTATTTATAGATAGTATGGGACATTCAAGTAAGAACACAACCAAGTTTGTAGCTCTAGAGACTGGCCTTGTTGTCGCATCACCGCAAGACTTCTCCAAGGTAATTATGGAGGGTGATTCTTATCTATTCATCTCAAGAGTAAATAAATTGATCAATGAAGCTTCTCTAGAAAAAAATTTCCACAGTTGGAGATTGGAAAAACATATTGCACATATTAACCATCTAATCCACATGATTTCAGCCACTATTCCCTCTCACATAAGGAGAACATGCAATAAGGTAGTGGACCTTTTGGCCAACTTGGGATGCAATGTCATTCACCTTCATACTTCAACAAGTTGGAATGGGCACCTATGGGAGGACTATAGATTGGGACTTATCAATCTAATACTTATTGGGGGTAGAAGAACATAAACATTGAGGAGCAGCTCTGCAACAATCCAAATTCTACACCTCCAGTCAATCCAAATATTCTAGGCATTATTGATATTTCCATCTCCTCTTAATGGTTTCAATTAAATTATAGTTTTTCTATTTCACTTGGAATTTACCAGTACCATGGGATAATGAAGTCTTGGCCATTAGACCTTTTTCTATGTATCTAGTTAGTATAGGAACATTTTGAAGAAAAGACATTAACTTTTTTCGTTGGTCTAGTTTCCAATATGGTAGACCATGGCAAAAGGATTTTGGTATTATATAATTCGGTATTAGTTTTGTTGTTTAATTTAATTGTTGGTTAAATTACTTACATTAAACCATCAATTCAGGGTTTGTAAACTTGTGAAGTACACATGCATCATATATGCTAGGCTATCAACTTTTACTTGAAAGAAAACTATTCGAATTGCAAGATGAAAATTAAACCTATTTATGAAGAGATCTTAGTAAGCATATGCACATGCTCTGTCTTAGAGACCTAAATAAAATTCAAGACTTGGAAATTAAATGAATTAAAAGAAAACTATGTGTTGATGGGCTGAAATGTGCCGCCAACAACTAGGGGGTCTCCTTGGGGTGAAGTCTCAATTAGACCTCACACCGTTTGGGATAGGAGCCCTGTGGGCCTAACTGCCACCATGAATGTTTCCGATCTTGGTTGTCAAATGAGAAGGCATCAGAGTGGGGACAAGAATGAAATTCCCAAGAAGTGAAACAAAATCATCCCAATATTAACAAACTATAGACAGAGGTATAAACAAGTCTCAACAGAAATAAGAAGAGGTATGCCATGAGAGGGATCAATGACCCAAAACCCAATCAGACATACATAAACAATAACATTCCAGAATTTAACTGCAAACTAGTTCAGAATAGATCACTGACATGGCAAAGAATAAGGAAACACATAGTCGAAAGAAAAACATACATGCAACAACTATGAAACAGTCCATAACATATTATGTATATGAAAGCACACACACAAATACAATGGCAATATCAGACAACCAATACAACCACGATGAGTAAGCATGGGAATGATTGCCTAACATGAATAACATCTTATTAATGTTGTTGTAGCTTCAAGTACATATCTTTCAATTGGTTGAAACCCAACAGTGGAACATAGGTTGCTCATATCATTGCACAATGCAAAACCCTAGCATCACTACATCTCACTCTACTAGCTACCAAGAGTTGAGTCCCTCTAGCTCTTGAGCACAAATCAACTAGCTAATCCTAGGCTCAACTCAAGTGCTAAAAGTACCCTTTCATGAATCGTGAATTTACATTTATAGAAATGGAGGGGTGACCTTTCATCTTCCCTCATGAGCCTTAGACTTCCAAAGGGATTTTGTCTTTCCTTCTTTTGCTCTTTTCCTGAGCTCAATATTTTGTCATTAAAGACAAAATAATATTTTTTACAATATGATAATTTAGCAGATAATCATTGTTATAGATAAAAATAATAATCTTGATAGGACTTGATGATGTCCTTGTTACTTCCTAACATAACATCTTATGGGAGGATCTAGGAATTTAAGAACATGGCAATTCCTCTTTTGTCCAAAGGTTACTCTAGTGCCAAGCTAATCATTCATAATCATTGTATTCGACTTGCACCAACAAAGCATCCCATGATTCCAATCCTGCAAACACAAGGTCTCTTAATAAGGTGCAAGATTTAATTAATAAAATAAGAAACAATTTTCATTGAGAATAATTGATTCCCATAACAATATTGAAAAAGAAAAGAAGAAGCACTCATAGCCCTGAAACATTTATGGTGAGATTCATTTGTCGAGTCTTCTTCGATCTCTGGGGAATATTTCAATTTCCAACTCATCTCATGTAACTGATATATAAACTTTACAGAACCCTTCTCGTGTTCTCGTGCATGAGTATACTGTCATATGCTTATTCCCTCACATGTGATTCACTGTGTACAAATTCAAACTTAGTAAATAACCAGTTAACCCGTTATACAATCTTTGTGTTTGCAAGGTCAAAATATGTGAGGACGAGGGATAGACTTCATTATTTGTGCAAAACCGATATGCGGCCAACTTGGGACTTAGAGACCATATGTTTTTGTAGAGTACCAATTCCAAAAATACTCGCATATGATGGATGATCAAGAGGTATATTTCTTGGTTATAGTCTCATACTAGTGATATTACCCAGTGAACCAAAGAAAATATTTAAAGAAGGCTAGACCTCTTATTTTTTTCCATATTGACCCTGTAGGGTGAGTCACTCGGTGTATTATGGGTGTGCAATGCATTGGAGAGATATCCCGATTGGATTTCTATTATGTGCCATAAACAGAGACTCACCTTATGTGGCATATGACGCAACCTTTGTTATGAGGATTGAGAGTCTACAGGTTCTAAGTGCGTAGTGCACCAAAGGCAACACTCCCATCTTTTCTTTGATTCGGCACATATCCAATGGTATCACAACAACTCTTTCAGATGGTTACACACCCATGTCATGAGCAGTCACATAGTCTTTGAAGAGGATGGGTCAAACTGGCCACCAATTTTCCCAAGTGTGGTTTTGCGGCTTTCCTACCCCAAAATAGGTCACATGGTCACACTTAGTGAAGGTCACTCCTTATATCCGTTTCTAGAGTGCGACATTGTGACCTCAGCGGAAGTGTGACTTTCGTGAAGTCGCACAATTGCGTCACATAGTTGGTCGCACCTCCCAGTGGATTTCCTAAGCTTCGTAATCACAACTTTGAGACCTAGGCAGTGATGCAACTTACTGGGAGTGAAATCATGGGAGCTAGGCTGCATTGCTAGACTGCAGGGATGAACACATTCCATTTTTATGACTAGAATTCATTGAACGCATATTTAAGAAAACAAGGCCCTGAAGAGAATACTAATTTCAAATGTCCCATGAAGTGTGGATTTATAAAAATGGGCATGATGCATTCCAGCAAACACAAAAGTATATTGACTATTCTGGTGCAACAAATAATTTGGCTAAACCAAGGTTTCCCACAACATCAACCAAAACCTAATAAAATCGAAGTCATTATTGTGCAAGCATAAATATCTGAAATGTATGGAAATGCACATTCATCTAGGAAATTGTTGATTTTACTGAGCCACATGCCAGTGCCACATACTACCATCATCACAATAACAGAGAATGGTAATTCCATCCTGAGATATAGCCATTTGTCTAATAGGATGTTTCCAATGTGCATGTGATAACCTGGAAGTTGAATTAGGAGGGTTTGATTGTAATCCCCAAACATAAATGTTTCCTTCCCTGTTTCCAGGTGCCATGTAATTAGAGTGGAAATCGCATGAAAACTTGATAAACCAAATGTCACATTCTGGCATTGGATATTTCTACAGGACACCCACAACTCCATAACTAGTATTTTTCTCCTTGTTGTAAGGCTCCCACAAAAATACTTCATTGTTAATACTCTTTGATATGATGAAGTTTCCAAGCCCTCTAGCGCAATCCACATAATTAGAATGCATTACAGCAATAAAAAATAGGAAATGGCATGTAATTCATGGGGAATTTCGATGGAAAATTGGTCCAAGTACATGACTTCTCAACATAGGTCCAAAAATATTTCATAGACCAAATCTTGACCATGTTGCCCATTCCATAGCTTACAATATGATATGCATCTCAGAATGAATATTTACACTGAAATATTCATTGCAATGTCCCCAACTTCTGCAAATATCAACATGCATATTCCAGTTTGGAAATTCTAGAGCTGTACAAATTCATGATTGGATAGCAGATAAAATAAGGGAAGGTTTTGGTGCTTGGGTCCTTATTTTATTCACAGAATCTCCATATCCAATGAAACTCTTATGGACCTTTTCACTTGCACAATCAAGCACTTGAATTATACCATTGTGACCACCTACAACTAATAATGGTGAACCATTCACATCGCATGCCCAACTTCATGTCTAAAATGATTTATCCTTATCATCATCAACATATTCCTATGAAATAGAAACAACACCTCCTTCCAATCATTTTAAATGGTCACATTGGTCACTAACATTTAGATACATGGCCTTCCGATGTAATGCCTTTGTCAAAACATTCATAGCATTGATCTCTGCACATCTATTGTGTTGGATTTTCACGATTTCATATGTGTTTTCTAACTTGTGACGTGCGTTCCACCTTACGGTGTCCATGTATGCACTTCAAAAGGGACTTGGAGTATGACTATTCGATGAGTCAGCCTTACAAATTTTTTATGTCAAGGATAATGTGAATTCCATGAAAGGTAGCTCTCCATAATGCAACTACCATAGAAATAAAAAGGTAGCGCTGCTTGATATTCGTTTGGTGGTCATATGTTTGTAATATACCACCATTATACCGAATGGTCATCTGGGCGTTGAGTGCCCTTTGAAGATTTTGTTCAAAAATGAATTTTGAAATTTTTGTTCATATCTAAATAACTCCAAAAGAAAAGCATTGCTCGTTATCTTGTAATGGCCATAACTCATCAAAACAATCCTTTACATGCGACCTTTGGATGCATTGTGATGATCTTCACATATTCGATCAATAAAGTTGAAACTCAAAGCATGAACCACTTTACTTTAAACACCAACCAAGCCTTGAAGTCAATATTTATATTTAAATAAGTCTTCCTCCCAAGTGATGTATTTGCACTATATTGTTTGATTTCATGCTTCTAATTGAATATATTTTCGAGGCAACTATATCTAAAAATAAAAATAAAAACCTGTAAAGGAAAAAGCAATAGAATAAGTGATCATTTTATTGGACAAGCTCATAAGTAGGTTAATAAAACTATCCATCCACTTGACGTGTATACAAGGAATTATATAAATAACCAAAGCAAGGTATTGTGAATCATAATAGTTTGGCACAAGATACTTAAACTAAAAAACCAACTCAAAATTCTGATAGTTTAATGGGCCTATTAATTGCATGTAATTATGATATTATGTGATGCCCAAGGTGATGTTTCATTTATAGAGCAATTTCTTTGAAGTATTGAATCATTACTAATGTCAACCTATGGTTACAAGGACGCAAGGGAAATATAACATTATCATAAACCTGATGCACATGTTGAGATGGGGAAACCAATCATGAACCTAAGGGACAATGATGTTTGATGATTCTTACCATGATGCCCTGCAATGTCGATGATAATGTTCCCTTATAGGCATATGAATTAGGTTAAAACATGAAGAGGAACTTTCATTTTGGCAATCTATGGTTTCTCCCAAACCCTAATATGGTCAGTCATAAGGAGAGCCAAGTTGAGTTCATCCTCGTCCAAATATAGGGCCTCTACTAATTGCGATGCATATTATGGAAAGATAAGTTTCAAAATCATGGGAGACTCTTAATGCATAATGAAGCAATAAACCTTCAAAACCCTAATGCAATCATAAGGTAAGTATCTGAGACAACACATGATGTGTGAATTCAATATGTGAAGCGTGAATGGGTACATCAACAAGGTTTAATAGGAAGGGTCACAGGGAGAGTAACCAGTTGAAGGCCCAATCAAAACCCCAATAACCTTAGGGCAAGGAGTGGGGGCGAGGAGTGGGGGACCCTACAAAACTATGCTAATGTGAAAGATTCAAAATGAGACAAGGAAATTAAATATTATTCTATTGAAATTTGCAAGACAAATTAACTCTACTCATGCTTTGAAGGGAAACGTAATTTACTTGACTTGAAAAGGAAATATATTCTATGAAATCTTAAAGAAAATCTATTCTATGAAACTTTGAAAGCAAATTTAATCTGTGTGACTTGAAAGGAAATATAAACTATAAACTCATGAAAGAAAATTTGATCTAAAACCTACAATTCTTTGGAATTAAAATTATTCTAGAAAACAAAGAGAAAATTCTAGACACCTCAAAAGATTGATGATGTGTGTATTCTGAACTAGAGCTAGTCATGACCTATCAAGCATAAATCTCAAACTAAGCTAGAAAAAATAACAATTAAAGGAAATATTTTGGTGATTTCTATTTATTGTCAAGCGCTCGACCCGTAAAGAACCCGAGGTGAATGAGTATTAAAGTGAAATAGAGCATTTAGCTGAACTAAACAACTGAATGGAGCGAATTCTAATCTAGTTGCATAGCATAAGAAATTAAATCAAAATAACGAAAGACAACTATAATATCTCTTACACATCCTTAGGGGGCCCTCCTGGTGAGTGTGAGATGTTAAAAACTCAGATCATGAGACTTTAAATCACCAACATAATCACGAATGTGCTATTAGAGTCGGTCTTGTCAGTCCTCTGTTAGAGATCAAAACTCTTTCTGCATTTCGTTTTTAGGAGTCTCGCTCCATTCACCCAGCTGCATTCCGCTAGGGGCATGCCATAATCTGACGGAAAAGGTCTTGTTAGTCATATCCCCTCATGTCTAGCACCTGTTGTCTTTGGTCTTTTCATCAATGTTCACTAAAGTCCATGACAGTTAATGTTCGATCTTTTAATGGACAAGAGTTATTTTCAGTCATTAGGTCTAGGGATTAGTCAATTTGGTCTTCAAACATGACCAATAAAGCCATGTAGGCTAGAGTGAGGCCCTTACAAAGTTATGATTAAGAGATTTTCATCGTCATGTTGACAGATTACGACAGTTCTTCAAACCTCTATTTTGAAGAAAAGTCAAATAGTGTGTCATTTGTGATAATTTAAAAAAAAAAATCTCCAGTTGATCTCTTCAGGCACAGTCATGGCTTCCATGACCAAATGCCCTGTCATACAACCCCTGCAAAAAGTGCCAAAAAATTTCATCATTTGAGCTAAAAATTCAAAGGGAAAAGTGAAATTCAGTGTTGCTTTAAGTCAGTGAAAAGTGTCAAAACAAAACATTAGCAAAGTGGGTTTTTGAAGAAGCAAAAATTTAACCCATGACTCCCAATGTCTTTATAAAGGATTTTAACAAGCAAACAAAGTCATTATGCAACTCAAGGTTATAGAGAAGCATTGAAAAGTTATTGTGAGAAGCTAGTGCCTGTTTGGAGTGAGATTAGAGGCGTTTTCCAGAGCGCGGCGCACACACAGAGGGGCGTAGCGCACATAGAGGGCACGGTGCACAGAGCGCGACCCCGCAATGGAAAAAATACAAGGGTGCGACGCATATACAGAGCACAACACACTGGGTTTGTTACACGCCGCACACCCACAAAGGCCCGAAATTGTGCCAAATTTCCTCAAGTCGCCTTTGAAACCCCTCAAATCGACAGGTAGGCTCTAAATCTTGATGGCTCATGTATTTTTGTGAATTTTATGGTGGTTCATGGCTATTTATAGTTGCAACAAAAAACTCATAAAACCAACCACTAGAAAACATCAAAGCCGTTGTTGCTAGGGTTGCAAACTTGTGGTATTGATGCCAAGGCTCCTCTTTCACCTCTCATTTTCCCACTTCTTCCCGTTGTTCCCTTCCCCCCTATCCCATTTTTCCCCATTTTCCCTACCCTAAAATATTACCAAACCCTATTCCCTATCCCATCCTCTTATTTGCAACATAACACCCCAAAACCCTACCTTATAAAAATACCCAAACCCTCCTACATATCCCTAAAAAACATTTCCCCCCCATGACCCCTATTCCCATCATATTATTCCCCTCCTAACACTCCCTTTTTTTTTTCATTGTTCGCCTTGGAGGCAAATATCACAACAACACCTAGTTTCATACCATCATCAAAGGGCAGCCCAAGTACAGTACACACAGCATTCATGGCATCTGAGCATTCATCGGAGTATGAGATGGAAACACAAAGTGATTCATCCTTGGAAGAACAGGCTCCCCAGAGACATCACAAAAGTGGCAAACATGTTAGGGATGAGCCAACTACCCTCACAGAATTACAAGCCTGCCCTCTTGCTATGTCATGTTTCCAGCATCTATCATGTTTTGAATTTTGTCAAAGGGTGGCTAATGTTAGAGTTCAT
>APFE030168559.1:36589-52348 GCA_000404065.3 Pinus taeda
TTAGAGTTCATCATGAGTTGGCCCATCTTTTTGTGCTTCACCTACATGGAGGTCACTCTATCTTGGCCGGGGTCACCTTCACATTGACACCCGAAACTATCTCATTAGCAACCGGCATACCGAATATTGGAGAATAGTGGCACAAGAAACAGAAGGTGGATAGGCAACATTATGAGCCTTACATCAAGGCCAGTTTCTTGAGGCAGCTCACAAGAGTCTTTCCATTTAGATATTTGAAAGATGAATATGCTCCACTCATGAAGTTGATCATGAAGTACTTCAGCTGTGAGGGGAGGTTCTCTCGTCTATATGCCTATCACATCAGGTTGCTCATGCAATCTACCAGGGTACGGATGATGAACCTCCCATTTTTCATTTGCAGGAACATAGAGAGGATGAACACCTTCATGTAGCACAAGACCCCTTAGCAGCAACTTAACAGTGTTTATAACTTTGCTCTTATCCAGATTTTGGTGGATCATCAGTTGGGATCGCAGGGCATTACCTTGGATGACTTCATCTCCTGTGACCTCTTCAACACTTCACAGGTTTTATCGGAGGTTGAGCATGAGATAGGTGGTCCTTCTCATCAGCATGAGCGCCATGAGACCACTACTATGCCAGTATTCATCACATATCAGAGAGGCAGTAGGCATCTATTTGCAGCAGCAAAGCGAGTGTTATCTCCACCTGGGGTGGAAGGGGCCTCGCTTCCGACATCGGAAACAAAGATACAGGACAAGGGCAAGAGGCCCATGCATGACGAGGGGCCATCAAGTGAACAAGAGGCCGATTTCATCCTCATTCATGATGATGATGCAGATGAGGAGAGTGCCAAACTTAGGAGGACCATCCAGGAGAAGAAAATAGAGATCCAAGACTTGTCACTCAATTTGGAGAGGGCCAAATGGATTATCAGGTATTTGGAGCAGAGGAACAAATAGCTTGAGGACCAACATGAGATCATGGAGCTGCAAAGCATCCATGAGAATCAACAAGCTGCCCAAGATAGGAGGATTGAGCTCACTCCCTTAGAGCAAGAGATTAACAATGATCAAGAGTCTTGGCTCGAGCGTATCAACATCCACCTTGAGAGACTGTTGGAGAAGGACGACAGGGACAAAACCATACTGAGGCGGATGGTTTATCATTATAGGGCACGGAACATGAGTTCAAAGGCTCGGATAAGGAGTTTGAAGGCAAAATTGAGCAAAGCGACAAACAGGAAAAAGAGGCGAAAAGAGCAAGATCGGCTTCGAATCTTAGCTGAAGACTTTGTGGCCCAACATAGCACCTCATAGAGGATCTCCAACCCAAATTTCAAGAAATTTGGGACACTTTTGGTCACATGGCAAATTTTTGGTCACAACACAGGTTTTTTCTCCCTGTGCATCGCGCCACTGGTGCGGGGCTTAGGATTGGGAGCTCGAAATCACAAATGGCTTGCATTTTTGGATTCAGCATGCAAAATCATGACTACTGGTGCATGGACAAGAAATTTGGGCATGATTTGAGTCTCCAGGAGGTCAAAAACACTCAAAAAATGACTCCTCGCCCTATTTTGACACACAGGAAGCAGTCTTGGGAGAATGAAGTTTTGGAGGGGAAAATGAGCACCAAATTCAGAAATTCCACTTGGGTTGGAAAATAGACGGGCTAGGCTTTCCAACAAGCATAGTTGGGCACAATTTGGACTCCTGAAAGTACCTCAAAACAACCTCCAAAGTGGCACAGCGCATATAGATTTGGGGGCAGTGCATATAGAGAAAAAGGCCAAATCACTTCTGCTTCGCGACATTTCGATTCGTGACTTTCTCCAAGTGGGCCCGCTCGTCTACACTTCACTTTTTTCAGCACCTAAGGCAAAATTTAAATTATTTTCACTAGAGGATGGCTTCTATCCAAGTGGCAAAGGAAGGCGAGCAGTCACCCAAGCCATTTGTCATTTTTGTAACGCTACACCTGTAACTAATGCTTGGCTTTCCACTTCCACTTTGTAATGATTCGAAAAACTCCCCAACTCTTGGTCGTTCTATTTCCTCATGGCATTGTCTATTTATTGTATGCAAACCATTTGCAAAGGGTTGGTTGATTGTAATTTCTAGGAAACTGTGGGAGAGAAACTCAATTCTTCATTGTATATTTTCATAGAGGATTAATGAAAGGCAGTGGCTCTGTTTCATGAGATTCATGTGGTTGTGAGTGTAGCAAATGTGTCTCTTTATGTTTCATATGTATTTCGTTATGTTTCATAGTTCATTTCATCTTCATTTCCAGTGAAATTTTCTAAGTAAGATAAGGTAGAATTCATATTTATTGCTCTGCCTGTGGGAAAGTTTCACGTATGTGTTCTTCTTCTGTTGAAAAGGATTCATGTGTTTATGCCCTTTTCACCCTCCTAAACAATCTTTCCATTCCACATTACTTCAAATTTAATTGCTAGACTTTCTGCCTGTCTTGCCTCATGAAGAATCTGTGCCTTTATGTTAAATTCTCTGCTCATTGTTGTTCGTTGGTCCCATACATCCCAGAAACCCAGTCATTCATAAAAATTTGTTTCTTGTATCCACATTTGTTTACTAGCCTGAAATCAATATTTCACTGTAAGTCATCTCAGGCCATATCGTTTATCTATTCACTGAGCGTGACTCGGAGAGAGCCCTCTCTTGTTCTGGTAGGGCTAGCTACCAGAATGAGCGTGGTTTGTGGTTACCCTGAATTTTGCCTTCCTTCAGCCTAAGGAGGATTTAGGTGCTAACATAGTGGCGACTCCACTGGGGAAGAAATTACTCCCCTTACTTCTTCATAATTCTAAGCTTCCAGATGATAAGTTTAGGATTGGATAGGCTGAGTAAGATTGGTTTTGTCCTTTGATTTTTCTCAATAGCACACTGGCTTCTAGAAGATATACCAGAGCTAATCCAGATCCAAATCCTCTGCACATCTACTAAAATCCCAATTTGATTCCGAGACTTCGTCGTCAAGAGAGCTCTATATCTCCCATGTTCAAATCCTATTCATGCCCCGACATTTTTGAATATCTTGAAGAGCTAGATTTTGATGAGAAATTTGAAATATCATTGTTCGAGACCAAATCTAAAAGGGCGATTGACTCTACTGTCCACAATCCACAGTTTCTTGTAGATTTTGAGACAGAAAGGGCTAACCGTTCAATTGATAATTACATTGTAGCACAGCTTCAAACTCCAATTGCTAGCCCCCTACAAACTGTGCACACTCCTCCAACACCTCTATGGCCAAATCCACCAAGAGTGATGGCTGCCCATTTTGCACCTCTTGTTCTGCCTCAAGCTTTAGATGATATGCCCGCAGATTATCAAAGAAAAATCCCATTTTTTGATGGCACTCCTAACAACATTACTGCTCACCAACATGTGGATCGAATGGCAGATTTCTATGAAATTCACGAGATCGATGCAGAGAATGTGGCAATGAGACTCTTTGTACAAAAATTTGCAGGTGAAGTGAGGAAATGGTTCAGAGATTTGTCGGTTGCACGTATCGCTACCTTGGCCAACCTACAAAGACAATTTTTAAACCACTGGGAAGTGAAAAAGAATCCTCTTCAAATTCTGACTGAATATGAGCAAATCAAACAAAATGTTGGTGAGTCAGTCCAAGACTACTGCATTAGATTCAATTCAGTTTATAATGAAATTCCCGATCATCTAAGGCCACTTGTGGGGCTAGCCATGGTAAAGTTCCCAGATGGTTTTGATGCTGACATGGCTTATCAATTAAGAGAGAGAGAACTGGCCACATTGGAAGACATGCAGAAGATAGCGGTCAACGTTGAAGCAAATCTGCTGACCAAGAGAGCTAGAGCAAAGGTAGAGAAGAAGGTCACCGTAAAAGAAGAATATTCCTCGGTAGATCAACTACTCTGGAAGGTAGAGTAGATGCTTGAAAGGGTGAAACTTGACAAACCTAAGCCACAAGTTAGAAATCCTAACTTTCGTGGCCAGCAACAGCCACAATATAGAATAAGGCATAGAGATCAACGAGCCCAAGAGCAGACAGCACAGTAACCAGTACAGCCACCTTTGCAAAAAAAATTTATGCATGGACCGGAGTCAGATGAGGACGCGAATATAATAGGTGAAGAAAACCACCTCTTTACTCTGGATGATTTGCCTATTTATCTCATTGAGGATGAGGAGTATGCAAAAAGTTTGGCTGTACACAAAGATGTAGATTTCATTCTAGCAAATGACACCGTTTTGGAGGAAGATTCAGATGAGTACCAAAGAGGCTATATGAATGCTCTGTCCACCTAGCAGCAACGATATTCACTTAGAAACAGAGATGCGCTGATCAAACCAATTCAGAAAAGGAAGGATGTTGAAGCATCAAAGAATGATTCATTAGTTACACAAAGGAAAGGAAAGGAGGCGGTTGGTCCGGAGAGCAACAAATCACCATCAGTAGAACAATCAAATCAGCAAATTGCATCGAAAGAAAAGGAAAGGAAAGAAATCCCAGTCAAAGAGGTAGAAAAGGCTCTCGCTTTTAATTTAGGGAATGAGATTTATAAATTGAAAGTATCCATTCCCTTGACTGAAATAATGAGGAACAACAGTTATAGAGGGAAAGTATCTAAAATTTTTAATTTCAACCCAATGTCTGACATGGTGAATGTTGAAGATGATCAACCTGAAATGATCTTTGGGCCAGCTTCGAACGGTGAGTCTCCTGATAGTGATGTGCCACCTTTTTATATCAGTTTAAGATTGCATGATTTTGTGTTACATAATGCCATTTTTTATTCCGGAGCTTCTCACAATCTCATGCCCAAGGCTATTATGGATAAGCTGGGTCTGGACATCACCTGACAATACCATGATCTCTATTCATTTGATTCCAGCAGAGTAAGATGTATTGGGCTCATCAAAGACTTGGTTGTGAGTCTGGATCAACTCCCAATGAAGAATGTTTTGATGGATGTTGTTGTAGTAGATATTTCTCCCGGTTTGCATGCCTTCTTTCCAGGTCTTGGTAGCGAAATTGAAAGGGACACTGCAACTAGATTTCTCCTATGCAACGATTCTGGTGTTTGGCCAAATGAGGAAATTGTATTGGGAACAAAAAATGAAATACATGATTACAAGTAAGGAGAAACCAATAAATCATCCAATTAATTATGTACATAGAGATTTAGAGTCTTTTTTTTAATATTCTAATAGTTTCAATGATATCGATAGTCAGTTAGTAGAAGCATATGATATTCCGGAAATAACAGAAAATTTCAGAGGAGTTTTAAAGAAAGAAGAACAAGAACAACAGAACATCATTGAGCGATCAGCTGAAAGTAATGGACAGCAAGTAGACCAAGTACAACAAACAGATTTTCAACACTTGCAAGAGGAGGAAGAAGGTCTGTGGACCATGGATTTCAATGGAGCAGTGGAAAATGATGGCGCTGGAATTGGAATTTGGATACTCAGTCCTTTCTCTGCCTCGAACAAAGTGCCTAGTAACGTCGAAGTATGCTCTTACAAGTTGGCTTTTGATTGTTCAAACAATGAAGCTGAGTATGAAGCTCTGATTGTTGGCCTAAAGATTCCAAGAAAGCTGAATTCTAAGAGGATTTCAGTATATGGCGACTCTGAATTGGTGATTAAGTAGGTCAGAGGCGAATATCAAGAAAAGCATCCTAGGATGCAGGCTTACCGTAATGCCGTTCTAGACATCCTAAAATTATTTCAGAATATACCTTGACATGTGTGCCTCGTATACAAAATAGTATTGCTGATGCTCTGGCTAAGGAAACAAGTAGTTTGAAGATCCCAATGAACTCCAGAAATAAATTCGAAATCCATGTCAAGCATCGTCCAACCGTTCCAGACAATCAGAGATATTGGCAATTTTTCCAAGATGATGAGGAGATTGATGATTTTCCGCAAAACAAAGGCAAGTTCAAAGAAACCTCAATTGATGTAGAAAATGTCGATGGTAAAGGCAATGGTACAGATGACGTGCAGATCAATCAAATGGACGTGTTGCGGCTAAAGAATAACGTTATTCCTAAAGGCTTGATACCTTTAGAAGAACTCTTCGATCAAGATGATGTAGCCCGCAAACCAACATTGCAGCCAACAGAGAAGGGTGAGGAAGAGGTCAATGTCAGAACAGCTGCTAATCCTAAATTGGTAAAACTGTCTAAAGCATTGCCACCAAAAATAAAGGACAAATATATTAGTTTTCTGTCTTCATTTGCAGATGTGTTTTCTTGGGACTATTCTAACTTAAAGACATACAATACTAATATAATTTAGCACACTATACACATCAAGCCCAATCAGAAACCATTCAGACAAAAATTGAGAAGGCTTAATCCAAAGCTGCTGCCATCAAGTGAAAAGGAGATCAATAGGTTGTACAAATCAGGGATCATTGTTCCCATCAGATTTTCGGATTGGATCTCTAATTTGGTGCCCATACTAAAGACAGGTGAGATTCGCTTGTGCATTGATTTTAGAAATCTCAATAAAGTTTCGTTGAAAGACAACTATCCACTGCCCAAAATGGACCATATACTTCAACGAGTAGTGGGAACATCTCGTATGTCACTACTTGATGGTTATTCCGGATATAAATAAGTTTCTGTCCATGAAGATGGCCGAGACAAGATAGTGTTCACCACTCCATGGGGAAATTTTCATTACGCTAAAATGCCTTTCGGTTTGAAGAATGCAGGTGCCACATTTCAGCGTGCAATGGACTTGGCTTTCAAAAATGAGAAGGATGTCTTTTTGGTTGTGCACCTGGATGATTTGACGGTGTTTTCCAAATCGGATGAAGAGCACATGTACCATCTAAAAACTGTCTTTCAAAGGTGCAGAAAATATGGCTTTTCACTGAATCCAAAAAAGAGGTTGTTCACCATGGAGGAAGGAAAACTACTCGGGCACATTATCTCAAAAGATGGCATTCGTATTGACCCAGCGCGTGTACAAGCGATTCAACAAATTGATCTGCCCCGAAATAAGAATGAGATTCAATCTTTCAATCGTAAAATGAATTTTCTACGCCACTTTGTACCTAACCTTACTGAGCACCTAAGAGAGATTACAAACATGCTTAAGAAGGAAAACCAAGTGAAATGGATGGAGGAGGCTGTAAAATCTTTCAATTTAGTCAAAATGGCTCTTTCTTCAGCTCCAGTTCTAGTCAGCTCAGACTACACTCAGGATTTCATGTTGTTTTCATTCGCTTTGGAGCACACTATGGCGGCTATGTTATTGCAGAAAAGAGATGATCACGAAAGACCCATTGCATTCTTCAGCAGAGCTATAAGAGATGCATCCTTAAAATAAAACATCATTGAGAAGCAAGATCTTGCACTTGTGAAAGCATTGAAAGATTTCCAGGTATATATTCTACATTCTCATATTTTGGCCAATGTTCCTAACGCTGTTGTTGAAGATGTTTTAGTGCAGACCGATCCGGAAGGAAGACGAGGCAAGTGGATTGCAACATTGCTGGAATATGATGTGGAAATAAAGCCCATAAATCTGGTTAAAGGACAGGGATTGGCAAAGTTAATGGTCGAGTCAAACTTGCACGCCTTAGACATAAATCTAATCACTCCTATGTCCAATGAGAATGAGGAAGGATGATCAATTCAGGTATCTGAAATGTTTGCTCTTTCTCTGTGGTATTCATATATCATATATGTGCTTAAAAATTTGTCACAACCACCCGGCATGGCTAGAAACAAAGCGAGAACACTCAAATTGAAGGCTTCCAAGTTTTGCATTCTAAATTCCGCACTGTATTGGAAAGATCCCGGTGGCATTCTGTTAAATTGCTTGGTGGAAAAGGAAGCAAAGAAGGTCATGGAGGACTGCCACCAAGGAGACTGTGGTGGTCACCTTTTTAGGAAATCAACAACAAATAAAATTCTGAGAGTGGGGTACTATTGGCCGACATTTTTTGCTGATGTATATAAGATGGTCAAGAGCGGTCATAAGTGTCATATTTTCGAAGCAAGGTAGAAGTTACATCCTTTACCACCTTAGCCTATTGAGGTGAGTGCCCCTTTTTAGTAATGGGGGTTGGATTTTATTGGTGAAATTCATCCCGCTTCTTCCAGTCAGCATAGATGGATCCTCGCAGCGACAACTTATTTCACGAAATGGATCGAAGAAATTCCCACGAGATAAGCTACAGATGCGGTAATTATTTCATTCCTTGAAAGTAACATCTTGTCTCGCTTTGGCTGCCCGAATAAGTTAATCATTGATAATGCAGCAGCTTTTAAATCAAAAAGGATGGTAGAGTTTTGTCATAAATATCACATCATCTTGGGTCATTCATCTACCTATCATCCGCAAGGCAATGGATTGGCGGAATCTTCTAATAAATCGTTGGTAAACATCATCAAGAAGCTACTGGAAATGAACAAGAAGAGTTGGCATAAGAGGTTGGTCAATGCAATTTGGGCAGATCGGGTCAGTCAAAAGAAATCCATTGGTACATCACCTTTTGAGATTGTGTATGGAGTTGATACAGTGTTTCCTACCTCTCTCGCAGCCCCGGTAGTCAAACTTCTTCAGGAGGCCGGCAGTGAAGATGATCCTATGCAGAGAAGGTTGAATCAAATGGTCCACTTGCAGTAGACCAGAGAAGAAGTCTTCCAGAACACATCCAAGTTGCAGGAGAAGATTAAGAAAATTTATGATAGAAAAGCAAAGGTGGACAAATTTCAGTTGGATGATGTGGTGCTGAAGTGGGATGCAAGGAATGAGGAAAAAGGTAAGCACGGTAAGTTCAAGAACCTCTGGAAAGGTCCTTTCAAGATTGCAACATATCGGGGTCAGAATGCCTTTCTTCTAAAGGAAATGAACGGGGAAGATTGTCCAGGAGGGTTGATCAATGGTCGGCTGCTCAAGCAGTACCATTTCTGAGTTATTAACGTTGCTTCCACTGTCATTGTAAATACCATTTTATTTCAGTTTTGTTTGAGTTTGTCAAGTTAGTCTTCAAGTCATTTCAATATCAAATTTGAGTCATTTTTTTTTTTTTCATTTTAGTTTCATAAATGAGTTAGAGTCTTGTGTTGTTTGTCGAAATAATGACTCCATAGCCCAATGGACGAAGGCACTGTCTAGCTCTTCCACAGATTTGCTGTTCTTGGGACCTCCAAGGAGCTACCATCCCCCATTGGAGCCAATGTTATAGTCGATCTTGTCAGTCCTCCATCAGAGATCAAAACTATTTCTGCATTTCATTCTTAGGAGTCTCTCTCCATTCACTCAGCTACATTCCACTAGGGGCATGCCATAATCTGACGGAAAAGGTCTTGTTAGTCAATTCCCCTCATGTCTGGCACCTGCTAGCTTAGGTCTTTTGTCAATGTTCACTAAAGTCCATGACAGTCAATGTTCGGTTTTTTAATGGACAAGAGTCATTTTCAGTCATTAGGTCTAGGGATTAGTCAATTTGGTCTTCAAACATGACCAATAAAGCCATGCAGGCTAGAGGGAGGCCCTTATAAAGTTATGATTCAAAGATTTTCATCGTCATGTTGACAGATTACGACTGTTCTTCAAAACTCTGTTTTGAAGAAGAGTCAAACAGTGTGTCATTTGTGATCATTTTCAAAAAAGTCTCCAGTTGAATTCTTCAGCTGCAGTCATGGTTCCTTGGCCAAACACCTTGTCATGCGACCGCTGCAAAAGTGCCAAAAAATTTCATCATTTTAGCTAAAAATTCAGAGGGAAAAGTGAAATTCAGTGTTGCTTTAAATCAGTGAAAAGTGTCAAAACAAAACATTAGCAAAATGGGTTTTGGAGAAGCAAAAATCAAACCCATGACTCCCAATGTCTTTATAAAGGATTTTCACAAGCAAACCAACTCATTGAGCATACCAAGGAAGAGAGAAACATTGCAAAGTGAGTGTGAGAGTGCAAGCACGTGTTTGGAGTGAGTTTGGAGTCGTTTTCAGGAGCGCGGCGCACACACAGAGGGGCGTGGCACATATAAAGAGCGCAGCGCACAGAGCATGACCCCGCAGTGCAAAGTTAACATGGGTGTGACGCATATACCAAGCGCGGCGCACTGGGTTTGTTGCACGGTGCACACCCACCAAGGCCTGAATTTGTGCCAAATTTGTATCAAATCACTTTGAAACCCTTCAAATCGAAAGGTAGGATCTACATCTTGATGGATCATGTTTTTTTATGAATGTGATGATGGTGTATGGCCATTTATAATTGCAAGAAAAAAATGCCTAAACCCTACCAATTGAAAAAATTAAAGCCATTGCTCTAGGGTTGCAAAATTATGGTGTTGATGCCAAGGCGCCTTTTTCACCTCTCATTTTTCCCCTTCTTTCCATTTTTCCCTTTCCCCCTTATCTCATTTTTCCCTATTTTCCCTAACCTAAAACATTGCTAAACCCCTATTCCCTATCCCTCCACTCATTTGTCAATGTAAACCCCAAAACCCTACCCTATAAAATCCCCAAACCCTCCTACATATCCTTGAACATAATTTCCCCCCATAACCCCTAATCCCATCATATTATTCCCCTCATAACACTCCATTTTGTATTGTTCCCTTGGTGGCAGAGGTCATATCAACACACAGTTTCATACCATCATCAAAGGTCACCCAAGAACAGTACACATACAGCAGTCATGGCATCTGAGCATTCGTCAGAGTATGAGATGGAAACCCAAAGTGATTCATCCTCAGAAGAACAGGCTCCTTGGAGACATCATAAAAGTGGCAAACATGTTAGGGATGAGCCCACCACCCTCACAGAACTGCAGGCGTGCCCTCTTGCTATGTCATGTTTCCAGCATCTATCATGTTTTGAGTTTTGTCAAAGGGTGGCTAATGTTCGAGTTCATCATGAGTTGGCTCATCTTTTTGTGCTTCACCTACATGGAGATCACTCTATCTTGGCTGTGGTCACCTTCACACTGACACCCGAAAATATCTCATTAGCAACCGGCATACCGAATGTTGGAGAACAGTGGCACAAGAAATAGAAGGTGGATAGGCAGCATTATGAGCCTTACATTAAGGCCAGTTTCTTGAGGCAGCTCCAAAGAGTCTTTCCATTCAAATACTTGAAAGATGAATATGCTCCACTCATGAAGTTGATCATGAAGTATTTCAGTTGTGAGGGGAGGTTCTCTCGTCTATATGCCTATCACATCAGGTTGCTCATGCACTTTACCAGGGTATGGATGATGAACATCCCATATTTCATTTGCAGGAACATAGAGAGGATGAACACCTTCATGCAGCACAAGACCCCTTAGCAGCAACTTGATAATGTTTATCATTTTGCTCTGATTAAGATTTTGGTGGATCATCAGTTGGGATTACAGGGCATTACTTGGGATGAATTCATCTCCCATGACCTCTTTAGCACTTCACAGGTATTATCAGAGGTTGAACATGAGATAAGTGGTCCTTCTCATCAATATGAGCACCATGAGACCACTACTATGCCAGTATTTATCACCTATCAGAGAGGCAGTAGACAGTTGTTTGCAGCACCAAAGCGAGTGTTATCTCCACTTGGGGTGGAAGGGACCTCACTTTCAACATCGGAAATGTAGGTACAGGACAAGGGAAAGAGGTCCATGCATGACGAGGGGCCATCAGGTGAACAAGAGGCCGACTTCATCCTCATTCAAGATGATGATGAAGATGAGGAGAGTGCCAAACTTAGGAGGACTATCCAGGAGCAGAAAACGGAGATCCAAAACTTGTCACTCAATTTGGAGAGGGCCAAGTGGATTATCAGGTATTTGGAGTAGAGGAACGAATAGCTTGAGGACTAGCATGAGATCATGAAGCTGCAAAACATTCGTGAGAATCGCCAAGCTGCCCAACATAGGAGGATTGAGCTCACTCGATTAGAGCAAGAAATTAACAATGATTGTGAGTCTTGGCTCAAGCGCATTAACATCTACCTTGAGAGATTGCTATAGAAGGCCGATAGGGACAAAACCATACTGAGGCAGATGGTTTATCATTACAGGGGACAGAACATGAGTTCAAAGGCTCGGATAAGGAGTTTGAAGGCAAACTTGAGCAAAGCAACAAAGAGGCAAAAGAGGCAAAAAGAGCAAGATTAGCTTCGGATCTTGGCTAAAGCCTCTATGGCCGAGCATAGTTCCTCATAGAGGATCTCCAGCCCAAATTTCAAAAAATTTGGGACAATTTTGGTCACATGACAAATTTTTGGTCACAACATAGGGTTTTTCTCCAAATCAAGAATGGTTTGTATTTGTGGATTCAGCATGAAAAATCACGACTTCTAGTGCATGGCCAAGAAGTTTGGGCAGGTTTTGAGTCCCCAGGATGTCAAAAACACTCAAAAAATGACCTCTCTACCCCTATTTTGACACACAGGAAGCAGTGTTGGGAGATTGAAGTTTTGGAGGGGCAAATGAGCACCAAATTCAAAAATTCCACTTGGGTTGGAAAGTAGATAGGCAGGGCTTTCTAACAAGTAGACTTGGGCACAATTTGGACTTTAGCTGGTACCTAAAAATCGCCTCCAAAGTGGCACGACACATATAGATTTGGGCACGGCGCACAGGGCCCCAAAGGCCAAAATCACTTCCACTCCACAACATTTCGATTCACGAATTTCTCCAAGTGGGCCTGCTCATTTACACTAGACTATTTTCGGCACCTAAGGCAAAGTTTAAAGAGTATTTTCACTAAAGTTTGGCTTCTATCCAAGTGGCAACGAAAGGCGAGAAGTGACCCAAGCAATTTGTCATTTTTGTAACGCAGCACCTGTCACTAATGGTTGGCTTTCCATTTCCACTTTGTAATGGTTTGAAAAACTCCCCAACTCTGGGTTGTTCTATTTTCCAATGGCGTAGTCTATTTATTGTATGCAAAACCATTTGCAAAGGGTTGGTTGTAATTTCTGGGAGGCTGTGGGAGAGAAACTCAGTTCTTCATTGTATATTTTGACAGAGAGTTAATGAAAGGCAACAGCTCTGGTTCATGAGATTCATGTGGTGTGAGTGTAGCAAATGTGTTTCTCTTTATGTTTCATATATATTTCATTATGTTTCACAGTTCATTCATATTCATTTCCAATGAAATTTTCTAAGTAAGATAAGGTAGAATTCATGTTTATTGCTCTGCCTATGGGAAAGTTTCATGTTCTGTGTTCTTCTTCTGTTGAAAAGGATTCATGTGTTTATGCCCTTTTCACCCTCCTAAATAATCTTTCCATTCCGCATTATTTCAAATTTAATTGCTAGACTTTCCGCTTGTCTTGCCTCACGAAGTAATTTGTGCCTTTGTGTTAAATTCTCTGCTCATTGCTACTCGTTGGTCCCACACATCCCAGAAACTCAGTCATTTATAAAAAAATTGCTTCTTTTTTCCATATTTATTTACCTAGCCTAAAATCAATATTCACTGTAAATCACCTTAGACCATAATCGTTTATTTATTCACTGAGCGTGACACGGAGAGAGCCCTCTCCTGTTTTGGTAGGGCTAGCTACCAGACAGAGTGTGGTTTGTGGTTACCCTGAATTTTTCCTTCCTTCAGCCTAAGGCAGATTTAGGTGCTAACAAAGTTAACAAGATCATTATTATAGGGATGTAAACCATCTGCATCACTAGTTTGATCAATTTTTTCAACTTCATCAAACAAATTACTCAAGTCATAAGATTCTTCTAATTGAAAATGTAGGGATGAATAGATTGAATCAATCTCATGAGTAACCTGAACTAAATAATTTTCCTCATGGAAGACTAGAAATGATAAGGAACGGAATGGATAATTGATGAGTTTCTTGTTTTCCTTTTCAACATGGATAACCTCACTACCTTGTGTCAATGCAAAATTGAATTGATTAGATGATGAAATTGAAGAGCTTGGAGAAACTTCTTCACAAGTTACTATGTTACAAATTGTATAGCACAAGGGATAGTGAGGTGGAGAGGAAGTTTCCATAGGAACATCTTCTTTGACCAAGTCAAAATCTATATTGATATATTTGAAATTAAAATCTTCTTAAGAAATTGAAATATCAATTGGTGCACTTGGGAACTCATAATAAGATACATCAATGGAATCAGCATCATCACAATATTGTTTACCCAAGAATTTACATGGATTAAGAAAATTAACTTCATTTGATTGAATACTCAAGGTTAGTAGATTCTAATTAGCCAAGAATTAAGGAACATTATCTTGAATAGATGACCTTAAAAAGAGTAGAAATATTGAAAAAAATGTTAACCTTTCTGCTACTCTATTTGTGAAACATGACTTCCTTTCACTTGATCATTATTTAGATTAACATAGTGAGAATCATAAAAAAATGAAAGAGACTTTTCAAGTGAATCAAGGTGAAAGGGGTTATGAGAATGAGATGATAGTAGAGGTCAAACATCCAAATCATATTCAACACTGAAGTTGTGAGTTGTAATATCATCTTGAGGAATGAAAGGATTAGTCTTCACCCTAGGCTCCATGAACCATTCCAAGGTTTCCTCCATTGGATCTGGATAATGGAAAGTGGAAGAGGAGTGAAGAGACATATCAACAATTTGATTTTCATATTTCCCAACCTCAACATTATCAACGGGAGGCAAACAAATTTGTATTGGAAGAGGAGGATAAGGAACAAGAAGAATAATAGGTTCCTTCTCTAAAATTAGAGGTGTCTCATTATTTACAAAAGTTGGAGAAGTAGAAACATCAAGGGTTTTAGATTCACCATGAAAAGAGATATGAACCAAATGCTCAAAATTTATTTTAAAGAAATCCCCATCTGTATCTTCTCCAGGAAACTCATAACAAAGGTGAAGGAACTAATTAGCAAAATCCTCTATTGACTTATCAAGCTTCTTAGTTGATTAATACTTTTAAGGACAGTCCGATAATCATACTTATTGAAGGGTAAATGAAGCTCCTTGATGAAGTGTTAAAAAGAATCAATGGAAGCGAGTGGTAGGGTATGAAATCATTGGTTAACTTGACTTTAAAGGGTGAGGAAGAAAAGAACACAAATCAAATCTTCACAATTGATTTTATAATGTTCACAGAAATTGAGGAAAATAGATGCATGCTTGGCTATGGATGTATTGCCCTCACCTTCAAACTTCAATTGAGACAAGTCATAAAGAGGTTCATCGGGGATGAAAAGTTTAGCACTAGATGTATTTGTATAAATTTTGAATAATTTAACACATATTCAACAGAGATTATCCTGATCATGTACTATTGTGGAAAATATACACAATACATAAGCTCCTCTATGTTGATCATCAATATAGCAGCATCAATAACAATAAAACATCAAGAGCATTCACACATTAACACCGTATGTATCCCGGGGAAAGCATCTCGCTAAAAACCCCAACTATCTGTATATTAATGATTGATTCATGTAACATTACACAGCATAATACTTCTCACAAGTATCTCCACCTTTGTTACACACAATTCAGCTCAGATCTGAATCAATCACTGGCTCAAATCTCCTTCGCTGCTTGCATGCCTCCGCCGCTCAATACCTGCTCAAGAACTGATGATAATTCCAAGGAAACCACGTATTTACTTGGCTAAATCACGTGAGCACAAGCTACAATGTGGGAAAATACGTGAGCAAACTCATTGGCATACTCAATCCCTTGATTGTGCAAGATCTGATGAAAAACTATAGTCACAACTGATAGCAATCTGATTCTCTAACACCTGTCCCTGCTGAACTGAACATGCACTGACATGCAA
>APFE030168559.1:59317-66817 GCA_000404065.3 Pinus taeda
CAACCTACAATCCATAGACATGATCCATATGTCTAAAAATAGACATAGTCTAAAAATAGACTTGCGCCAAAAATAGCCTGGGGGCCCACTTAGTGAAGGCGACTCTTTTCACTAAGCTCCATCATCTTGTTGCAATCTCAACAGTATTGGAAAATTACTCTAGGAGTATGATTTGGGGATGATCCATTTAATATAAGAGGTTCAAAGCGGATTTAATGGGCACAACTTGTCATCTAACCCTCCTTCTAGTTGTAATTGTTGATGGTATTGGAAATCTGTCAATAAAGGGGGTCTCTCCGTTGTGAATTCCTAATAAGACCTCACATCATTTGGAGTAGGAGCCCCATTAGGAGTATTTGCCCAAACACCATAAATATAAGGTTTTCCTTGGATACAATGAATCACATAAGAGAGTATGCACATAACCTTTGAAATTTGTAAGTAAGTTGACACTGTGAAACACCAATTGCAAGGTGTAAAAGGTGACCTTCACAAGAGGTAAATAAGAGTGATTCTCTAGAAGGAAAGTATAGTACTATCCTGAGAGAGGAATACAAGAGAAAGTAAAGATTCTTCAGTTATCTAGTGAAATAGTTCACATAGACACAATGGCCATTAAAAAAAATACAACACATATTCAACAAGATAAGTAGCAAAGCCAATGAAGTATTTCAATTTCTTTAGTACATATGAACACAACATATACCATAAAAATCCAAATAATATTCATACAATATTCATGATACATGCATGAAAATGTTTCAGCTTAATGATCTTTTGATTATTAGGTGAAAGATCCAAGTACACAATTACAATGGTGATACAGTAGCTCCAATAGTGGAAAATTATCACTCCTTGCTTCTACAAAGGATGATATTCTCTCCTATGCCAAGCTAAAGAATCCAATAATAGATCTCTACACTGTATGACTCCAAAAGCCATTCTTTTGAGTTATGAGGTTTCTTTTATAACAAGAGGAATGACTTTTTATATCCCATATGACTCTTGGGTTATCCTTATGACTCTTGGACTTCTAATGTGACCTTTTGACTTCTATATGACTTTTGGATTCTTCCTAAAGACTCTATTGTCCATATATGACTATGTGACTTTTCATATTCCTCATATGATTCTTGGAGTTCCACACATTACATTTTGTCCTTTACTTTTGATAATTACATCGTTACATCCACAAATGATGTAACGATGACAGCGGTACAAGTCGCACCTTGACAATGATGACATGGACTTCATGATAATGTGGAAATTCCAAGCTGTTATTCTTACTACTGTGTCTTCAATCTTTGTGAGACATCTGATCAGTACTTCACCTTCATGAAAGATATACTTTTTTCTTCATATTCACCCTCCAAAGGGTCTTGAATTAGTATGGAGTCTTCATGCAATCATGATATTTTGTGATAAGCTAATGTCCCTTCATATTCTTGCTTGATGACTTCTTCATGGTTATCACTTCACAAGTGTCTTCTAGCATAGTCGCCTTCTTCTCCTTTCTTAGCATCATCCTGTCATGTTAAAGTATAGTACTTGCAAATGAAATTCAATCATGACAAGATGACATCAGTTGGAAATATCGTAGTCTAACCTTCTTCATGAAATCCATCGAGTGACCTAGAAATGAGTATCGAATAGGATGGAAGGATCAAGATTTTTGTAGTGCACAGTTCCAGAGTCCAGGAGTGAGGGGCTGATGCTTGTGACTACGCAATGCACAACACTGGAGGCTCAGGAGACAAGACTGCATAGTTGAGGATCACTATTAGGCAAGCTTGCCCACTGTAACTATGGAATGTACATTTTAGGAGAGAGGAGTAAAGGATTGCACAGTTCAAGAAGGCAGGGAGACATATTATTGCTTACAACTGCATAGTGCGCAGAAGTAGACTAGATGGGATGTAGGATTATGTAGTTTTAGAGCTTAGGAGGAAATTCTTGGGAACTGTGATTGTGCAATGTGCAGTCCTTGGAGGTAGTAACTATGCATTGTGTAGTTACAGGAGGCAGGGATGCATGCTTGCAACTGCGCAAGGCACAATTCAATGGGGTAAGTGAGCTCAGGTTGGTTGGGCATAAAAATTTATGGAATTTGAATAAGTGTGGGATCAGGGAGGTAGAGATGAAACCAAAGTTTGAATTCAACATGATCACACACTCAACACAATTGACGAAAAAACATAAAACACTCAATTCTCAGAATAAACATGACCCCCTTGATGCGATGACAAAACAACATTCTCGTACAAGTGTGACACTTTAAGATATACTTTGCGACGACATTGATGACACTAGTAAAACAAGGCATAAAACTCTTGGAATGAGTCTAATACATGTATATATGATATATAGAACCCATTGGTACCAAATTTACCTCTTGAAACAAACCATAAATCAAATTTTACAACGTGCAACACTTGTCATGCAAAAAGATGACACTTGCAAAAGTAAGAGAAAAGTGAAAATGACACTTGAAAAGGATTAAAGAAAGTGAAAGTGACACATGTGAGAGTGAATATATCATGAGAAAGACACTTATTAAAGTGAATGTAAAAAAAAAAATAGTTGCAAATGTTAAATCAATAGTTGCGAAACAAAGGCGCGTGAAAGAAATAATTGAGAAAACTCACCGAAATAGAAGTACAATTTTAATCGAAGTGAGGAGGAATACCAATGGAGAGTACAAACTAACTATCAATATGTATTTCATGGTAGACTGTGATTATAGATTGTGAAGTCACTATCATTAGTGATTCTAGAAGCCTTACCTTTAAGAGATGCAAAATGCCTATCTAAGCTTGCATAAAATATGTTTGTTTGTGAATTCATTGAAGATAGAACATGTGTGAGAAAGTGATTTTGACACTTAGAATAAGACTTAATACTTTTCAAAACATTAGACAACCATGAAGTGACCATGGAACAACGGATTGCAAGATCCTCAGTTGGCTCCAAAATTCAAGTGTAACCAAACTTTTGGATGGTGTTTGTTGTAATGACAACAAAATCAAATACAAAGAAAATTTGTGATGGGAAAATGAAAGAGGATAAGATAATCTACCATTTTATTCAAATAGACAATGAATCAACTGAAGAAGAAGCCAATTTCGTCCAAAAATTAAAAAGAGGATCTGACAAGTTCAAATATAAGTTTCCTTCCAAATGATTTGAATGTGAAAGGATAGGTAATTATGCATCTCAATGTCCTTATTCCATGTTGAATGATAGTGATTATGAGTCAAGATTTAAATCCAACCAACAAAAGAAGAAGCAAGCAAATAAGAAAAATAACTTCTATTCAAAAGAACAAAGTGACAATGAAATCAACGAAAGTGGGACCAATGAAGAAAGGGGAGAAACATTATTTATAGCTAAGGCTGAAGAACCTGAAGCAGAGATAAACTATGAGGGAGAACATAGAAGTGAAATAAAATAAATAAATCTCCTTAGAAAGAAACAAGGTTAGTTGATGCAACAACTTCAAGAAAAAAAACTAAATGAAGACACCATTCTTGCTCTCAAAGTTAAACTAGAAGAAGCAAAAAGGGTAAATGAATTTTTGTTTGAACAACTAAATGAGAAGGATAAAATTTGCAAAAGAATAGAGGAGGAGGTTGTCCTCTTTAGAGAATAATTGGAGTAGCTAAAATCAAATTTCCCCAAATGGATTGATTCCCTAGATCACATTCTCAACATGCAAAGGTATCCTCTTATTAAAGCAAGACTCGGTTATTATGAGGCACCCAAGAATAATGGTTCCACAAGATCATTAAATGAAGATCATCCCAGAAGCTTGATCGAACATTCATAACATCTAGAAGTATCCATTTTGAAGATCCAATGTAAGTAATGAATATGCCAAGCATGTACATTTTTATGTACCTCAATACAATTTGAGGAAGGATCAAATCACAGGGAACCAAAATGAATAGAAAGGATCCAAAAGTAGAAATAGTGTAGGTATTGAAGATCAAAAAATGAATGTGTCTCCTTAAAAATCATACATATGGAAAAATGAAGTAGGTCATAAAATTAATATGGCTCCTCTAAGTAATCAATCTAGAAGGTTAAGATCCCCTTCTACATCTGGGTATCAAAGTAATTTTTTTGTTTATTGTTTCTCATGCACACAATTTGGTCACAAAGAACACGGTTGCAGGATCTATGATGTTGTGATATATAGAGGACATGATCAAGTACCTAGATGGAGGCATGTGGATCAAATCAGGGGATTATCTCAATCATTTCCACAAATGTTGAAGTCAACTATGAATGTTATGCATGTCACAACAAAGGTCATATAACATCAGATTGCAGACTCAATTCAAGATGGTACAACATAGAGGGAATTTATATCAATGCAAGAAGATGAAAAATAGGTTAAGGAGGACCACAATTATATCTGATCTAATCCCTTGCTGAAATCTTCTTCAAGGTTATCATCTATTGAATAAAAACTTTCAGAAGAAACTCCATGTACGAGGGAAGTATGTGGACTATAACATTTATATTGATTAGTATAACTTTCTAAGGATATCTTAGATGTAAAGAAAGGAAGAAGAACAAGAGAATGTAGAGATGGTAGGTAATTATCAATGAAGGCACATGGTCTTAGGGGTAGACTTTAAAAGTAAAGAATTAGAAGCATGGTTTTATGGGGAGACTCTATCAGAATGGCTACATAGTAGCATGAAGGAAGCATGGTTCAGTCGAGTCCACAAGATCATCGAGGAACATGTTATGGAGTTTTGACAGAGACTTATGCAGGATCATGTTTTGTCATCAACATGGAAGTTTCAATATATATTTGTGAACCTTTTCCATTGATGTTAAAGGGGGAAGACTGCAGACATTTGTATAGACATTGACATTGATAGAGGAAGGCATTTAGGGAGGGAGAGATTTTATAAATTTAAATTGACCAAAGAAGGCATTTACATAGGGGGGGTTTTGGATTTGTTGACATTAATGACCATCAACATATGATGGTGTTTCCATAGTTGAAAAAGTGGGATATTTTTGCACCTTTTATTTTCATTGATGAAAACAAGATTTCATCTATGTTGAATGGGATGTCTGAGACAACATCAATATCATTATGACATCTAGATCTCGTACAAGTTATCATCAACTAAAGTTGAAGGTGTTTGAATTTTATTCAATTTTTGTACATTTATGGTTCACTAAAGATCCTTTAAACAATATGGTTTCATAGTTCTTGTAGATACCTTTCCAACGGTATATCCTACTATAAAAAACTCCTCCCGATGAGAAGTTATGGCCATTTGAAAATCAACATTAATAGGAGGTCCAAACTATAGGACAAAAACACAAACTATTGATATGTTAAGGAGTGTGCATTTTTTGGGTGCATCCATTGTTGATTGACCAGGTCAATGGGAGATCTCAATAAAAGTTGCATGATATTTAAACACATTAAAGAGTGTTCACCTTTTCTCTAATCGGATGGCTCCATGAACTGTATGTGAAATTAAATGGTGAAATATATTAAGAATTTGCATGGTCTTTAACTCAAATGGTTGACCCAATATAATCAGGACATGTGGCACAATTTCATTAGACAAATATGATGAATTAGATCACATGTCATCCTTCTACACAATGGCCCTGACATGGCAACACATACACATGGAAACCAATACAACATGGCATGACACGTGACATGATCAAGGGCTGACACATGGTAGGTATATGTGGCTATTTTGTAGTTTCCATATGATTGAAAATGGGTGACACATGGTACCCCTCATGGGCTACTACATGACATGATGGCATCATACTGATATCATCATGCGAATGACCAATGAACCTAGAACCAGGTCATATGATATGGTCACATGGAACAAAGGGGCTACATTATTCCAACAATCACTTGGAAAAGGTGTGTACTTGTTCATATGGTTGAATAAAATGGATTTGGAGGGCCAACCATCGACCTTGACTGGTTCTAATAACAGATTTTATGAGTAGAAATTATGTATGTGTGTCAACTTGTCTAACTCCTGGACCACCAAACAACTATATATATGCCTCCACCCTAGGAAATGATAAGCATAAATAATAATTTTGGTTGATATACATGAGTTCTGGCATCATATGGTTCAGAAGCAACAAGTGAAGGTGAAATCACTAAGATTGTTTTTTTTTTTTTTTTTTTTTTTTTTTTTTATCAGTTTGATCTGATGGTTTGTTTGGTTTGATTGGTCAAATGGTTCACTATTCACATATGATCATGTTGACCTATACCACTACCTTGGAGCGAGCTAGTCATGCACAATCGAATGCTGTTGGAACTATATCGAGGTCAAATCCCTATGCCTTTTATCTTGATCAATTTCATGCATAGTAAAATAAGGTTGGATATGGCACATAGAAAGACCCATTAGATAGCTGAGTTGTTGGCAGTGTCATGGTGTATACACCAAGATCTTGGTTCAAGTCTTGACAGTGATCCTAGTTGATGGAAAACTCATAGTATGCATGTGGTGAGACCCTGGTTGATGGAAGAGTCATAGTATGTGTGATGAGACCTTGGTTGATGATGGTTTCATGACAGTATAGTGTGTGTGCTAAAACCCTGGTTCAAGTCCTAGCAGTGAGCCTTAGTGGTGGTGAAGTCACAATGTGTGCACTGAGACCCTAGTTCGAGTCCCAATAGAATTTACGTGTAAAATATTTTTGTATATAATACTATTTATTTTTTTGAACAATTAAATTGATCTCCGATTAGCATAGAGGAACCTACGCCAGAAAATAACCATTTTTTCTAATGCACCCTGAAAATGGTCGTTTGTAGAATGGTTAATAAATTATATTGTTTTATATGGTTATTTTGAGTTTTTGGGCTCATTATTAATCTAAATTGAATTCTATAAGAAGCATGATGTTCATGGATTAAAGATGGATGCATCCAAAATCATGGAATTCATTGTTAACAATTATTTGATGACAAAAACTTATTTTTTTATGTTTTGATGGTTTATGAACAAACTGTAGGATTTTGGGAATAAGGGTATGGACTTGTTCCAAGAAGGAATTTGAGTGAAAAAATTGATGAACTAGTTCAATAGAGTATGGGAAGAAATATGATAGCATATAATAGTGATTGATATGAATTTTGTGATAGTGATTGTAGTGTAGCGGTTGCAAGATGTGGTAGTGTAATTGTTGTAGGTAGTGGAAGTGATAGTGTTTGCAGTGATAGTGATTGCAATGTAGTGGTTGTCGTTTGTGGTAGTGTAGTGGTTGAAGATTTTCGCAATGTATCATTACAAATGTTATAGTGAAAATGATTGTATATCGTGACAGTTTTTGTAGAGACAAAGATTGGAGCTTGTGATTATAGGTTGTGACAATTTTTATGATAGAAAATTCATTGACATATCTCTATAGAAGATTATGGTGGATCCAATTTCAAAATTATATGAAATAGAGGTCCACAAGGAGTTGAAGAAGGTGGTGGGT
>APFE030168559.1:69317-92692 GCA_000404065.3 Pinus taeda
GTTGTTTAACTTAACCATTGCATCATTATGTTATTAGCCATTCATTATTCATTAATCATGAGTAGTAAGGAGTAGATAAACCATAATAGATAAGAAACATATCAACACATAAGAACATCGATATTTTAGGTGGAAACCCAATGTGGGAGAAAACCACCGTTGTTGTCATATTTGTCTTATTTCTTACTATAAATAAAACATTCTTACATCTAGTTCTAGAGTAGGCTCTTACCAGGATGCAAGATTCTACCTGCAGGAGGCTACAACCTCCACAAATTATCTAGCTTCTACTAGAAGGAAACTACTACTCCTTGTCAAGTTTACTAAACCCTACTATCAAGTAACCAAAACAAAGCCTAGAAAAAAATTTCATCGCATTTCCACCTATCAAGTAACCAAAACAAAGCCTAGAAAAACATTTCAATGGAACTCACTCCTAGGAAAAAAATAAAACTCAAAAAAATTAGTGGCCCTGAAGGAGACTAAAAGTCCCTCTTGATATCCATATTTAAGGATATGATTTACCATCAACTATAAATCATCTTTAGAAAGGGTATCATCCTAATAATTTTGTTCCCTATAGATGTATCATCCTAAATATTTTGTTCCCTATCTATTTTCTTGAAATATACCTCCTAAAAATTCCTTTAAATATCCTTTAGCTTATAATTAGCCACTAGAGATAAACTATGACTATAAATGTCAAGCTAATCCTACATCCAATCTACAGTGACAACTAAATCCACAAAAAAATGAAGCTTGAAAATCCCTTTGTTAAGTGCATATTTCAAAAGAAAAATTAATTCCTTAAATTCCCCAACATTATTTATTCCTTTTCCCATATTAGCCTTTGTAGTGATGAAATGATAATCTAATAGAAAGAAAAAAAATACCCAAATTGCATGTTTACCTTGGCCGTTGTCAGACCCCATTGAAGAAAATCTAAGCTAAATATATATCCACCTAAAGTGATCCCAGAACCCTCCACTTCTTTATACTCACATTAGGTTTGCAAATTGATAATAGAGAAAATACATAACTACATATTTGAAAAGGTGGCATTGGTTTATTTTCAAATAAGATGGATTTGCAAGCCAACCTGTTGGATATGTGTAATATTTTTTTTATGACTAACCCCACATGTGATTTGTATATGTTAAGCATAGCCAGGGGTTCATAAGGGTGTGTTATACCTCTCTACATAGAGGTCCACCCCTGAAAAAAAATTATGCAGTTTATTCATTTATTTTTGGTGGTTTTTGACACATGGTTTCTGGCTTTAGAGGTTTTGTGGTGCATGCAGGTTCATCCCATGGTTTTGTAATTCTAGTTAAGGAACTAAAATTGTATTATAATCCAAGGTTAATGGATTGAAGGCTTATGGATTCCATAGAATTGTATTGTAACATTGTAAATATATAACATACTAAAAAATATTTTTAGTCTTCTTAGTTTGGGTTTCTAGGATAACATACTTGTGTTAAATGTGTGTGTATGTTTTCCATTGCATCTTTTATATTTTTATTAGGAATTTATTTGTAACAATTAACTATACAAGGGTAAAACCAATATTTGGTATCAAATAATTTTGGCTTAAATGAGATGCCTTTGTGGCTAAGGGGTTCGCTCAGGTGTATGGTAAACCCTATTATAGTGGGAGACCTATGGAATTAATTCTTATGGTGAAAGAAAATGACAATTAGTTCAACATAGTGTTAGGAAATGTACTGAGAGGGGTGGTGAATCAATATTTTTATTTCACTTAATCTTCAATTTCAAATTCATAGAAGTGTACACTAGTGTTATTCAAACAACCCGTGTGTGTACGTGCCTTTAGTAAATGGAATCAACGTATACGCAGATTACCAATTTTTCACAATTTATATAAGTTGTTTAACTTAACCATTGCATCATTATGTTATTAGCCATTCATTATTCATTAATCATGAGTAGTAAGGAGTAGATAAACCATAATAGATAAGAAACATATCAACACATAAGAACATCGATATTTTAGGTGGAAACCCAATGTGGGAGAAAACCACTGTTGTCATATTTGTCTTATTTCTTACTATAAATAAAACATTCTTACATCTAGTTCTAGAGTAGGCTCTTACCAGGATGCAAGATTCTACCTGCAGGAGGCTACAACCTCCACAAATTATCTAGCTTCTACTAGAAGGAAGCTACTACTCCTTGTCAAGTTTACTAAACCCTACTATAAGGAATCTCCTCCCCCCTCACTAAAGGATGGAACCCTCAACAACTCTATGGACCACATTTCATAATTTTTACATTGGATAAACATATCTCAAACACAAACCAAAACCTGTAGGCCACCACTCAGATTCACCATAAACTGAAGATTAACTTATCAAGCTGAACCACTGTATACCAATGTAATGAATCACTAAATACCAATTATACGTCTAAAATCAAGAACTGATCAAACTAGTATGCTCATACCAATATAGTAATCATCAACCAATCATAGATTAATCAAACTAAGAACCAAACTTTGACAGATAACCAACATAACAATAACTAAGACACCTTTGATAAACATCAACAAATAGCGTAAGACTTATGCATTGTCATAGTAAGAGAAACATTTCAAACCCTAAATAATTTGTAATATATACATGACTATCATTATGGTTATGTTGATAGTGCTAGACCTGTCGACATTTAGGGGAGCACCCCAGTATGAAGTCCCAACTAGACCTCACACCATTTGGTGTGGAAGTCCCATCTGGTATGATGGCCAGGTTTCCATTATCTTAAATGTTTGCCTTAGCTCTTGCTTGTTAGCACAGGAGAGTGGTCTCCTTTGTCTTTGAGTACTGAGGTTCGCGTGCCTGGTGATTGATAGTGTTACTTGTGTCAAGGTTCTTTTACTGGAGAGAGGAAGGTTGGAAGTGAGTCCCAAGTTGGATGGGAGGAAACCCAACTTTGTTAGGAACAGACAACACAACAGGACATGCGTAGCTTCTGGAGGAGGAATAGACACAAGGAAGGATAGCACGTACAACACTCAGTGGGAAATCTGCATGAGTGCGATGATTGTTATAACAAGTTTACGTGAAAGGTTTTGTCTCATGCCCAGGAGGCGACCAACATGGGCAGGACAACGTTAAAAACTTATACAACACATTTTCATTAATATATATGTATTAGAATAGTTGAATGAATCCAAGTGTTAAACAAAGGTTAAAGCAACATGCATTACAAGTGTTCAAGATGAATCTTACAAATAGTTACAACACATGTGTGAAAACATGCTGGCCTATTAGCACGATTTTGAATTAAGTGAAAGTTTCAAGACACATTGATACAATAAACATCACTAACCCTATGGGCAAAGCATTGGAGCCACTACTTACTCCTCAAATAAAATATTACAACCTCTCAAGGCTATGTGGGAGGAGCCAAGGTGAAAATTCCTTTGCGTGTACAAATGAGGGGGTATTTATAGCCAAGGGTGAAACTGAACCTTGAGACTGTTCGACTTGCCCCATGACTATTTCACTTCCATTACCTTTCAAATTTACATGAATCTTCATATGACAAGTGGGTCTTTTTGACTTCCAAGTTACATTACATTGATTGATAGTATGGCCCATAGTAGAGATGTGGACGACATAACTCATGACAAGACTCGACATGGAAGTGTTGGTACATTTGTGTTACTACTGGTGTGCATGTTGAGCTGCAGTGTTGCTGGGTGATGGATGTCCTCATGATGTGTCACAGCTTCACCTCTGCATGGAAAGATGCGTAGAGGCTTCGATGGTCTTTGGGTTTGCTTGATGTTTCATTCACACATTTCTCCTTTCTTGTATGTTGGCATACTTGACAAGTTTTTCTGTTCGTGAAAAGTTCATGTTCATTCAATCATTCGTCCGCGAACAAATATTTTCATGTTCATTCATCCATCCATCTACGAACACATCTTTGCATGACCGTCCATTCACGAGCAAATCTATTTGCATGCATCATTTGTTTGTCCATTGGCGAACATGTTCTTTTGCATGTACTCGCTTTGTTCATTCCATCCGTCATCGTGCGATGTTTGTTCGTGTACCTATATCTGTAATCATTCATGATGAGAGGACATCAAGCCCATAAAACTCTTAGTTCACCATGATGCATGATCATTTCGGATGCAGGTGACTAGGAGAGGAGACAAGGTTATGAAACCGTGCAAGCAAAGTTTTGCGTTGGGCTAGATTCTACAGGCACTGCTGGTGTAAACTACGCAGAAGTCACTGGGAGATGGTGATGAGTGTCAAGCTATAAAAAGGCTCTCTTTCACCTCTAATTACCTCACATTAATATGTCAATCTGGGAAGGTTTTGTTATTTCAAAGAGTGTCACAGTTTGAGGCTATCATTTGCCAGAGTAATGCTAGTAGCACACTGTTCGAAGATACAAGAGTAAACATATGCTTTTTTACAACTAACTACTTCAAAATATTAAACCACACATTCAGAAAACTAAGAAATTTATCAGTCAAGGGTTCAGTAGCAATAACACATCCCTTTGTAAACTGATGGAAAAGGAAACCAGAGAACAGAACGTGGATCTGGGAGCTGGACAGTAGATGTCAATGCTCACTATAGTGAGATCGTTCTTCACACCAAAATAACAAATGAAAAGAAATGAAATGGCAGATAAGAAATGGAACAACAATTAACAAATATAACAGCAAACCTGAAATGGAACAACGGTTAAGAAATTGTAACAGCAACTAAGTCTAACAAGCAGTAACACCTTAGTCTATACGATCAAATGCACTTATCGTAATCTACAGGAATTAAACGGAAATCCTTCACTCTAAAGGGAGAAATGAATAAAACACCAAAATGGAACAGCACTGATTAATGATGAATTATAGAAGAGTGCTTGAAAACCATATATACACATGACACACTTTAATAGTAATCTGATCCAGTTATCAATCTCAGTTAGAAAGAGTACAACTGCATTTCAAAATAGAACAGAATTGTTTATAGATCCAACAATCGCAAAGAACATAACTTCCAAGATGAATTCCATAATGTTAATGAACAAGTGCACAGCACAAAGGCTATGTAATTAAACAACAACAGTATTCTGTAAAGACTAGAAGTATTATATCAACACCTAAAAGAACAGTGATATGATGTAGAGTCAATACAATCGTTCTGTCTTTAGAAACCTTAATAAATTAAACATAACAAAGCATGTGATGTAAACTTACAAAACACATCAGATTACCAAATAATGTCGATAAGAAAACCACGCATAAACTAAATGTAATAGTACAGGAGCAAGTGTCCTCCAGGGCCGGGCCCTTAGCCTCCAGGGGTACACTACTTGAAGTTATTCCAGACTCAGAGATAACCAAGTTTGTATTAATGCATAAAGTGGAATTACAATAGATCAGTTCTTAACGAGACTCAATGATCAAAGTTTTGATCTTAAAGGAAATTACATAAAACATAACAGATTCCCCTCGAGTTGACAGTGCTGCCCCTTTTATAATGGTGAAGGCGGAGATATCTAAGTGCAAAACTAGATAAAACATCGATCCCTTAGGATCAAGGATCCTGAGGGATTCGTCGAACCGTTAGTCCTCAGTCATCTCTTTTCTTTCTCGCGTCGAGCCGATATCTCCACTTCCTTTCCAGGGCTGATTCACTTTGATTTGCTTTGCCTTGTTTGCATACGGTTCCCCGTCAAAGGGACAATGGTTAACTTGTCCTTGTCCTTTCCTTTGGATCGTCAGCTTCTCGTTTTTCCTTCTTTCTACATTAAGAAATGACAATTGTCAGTGTTTTCGTCTTGCATATTAATCTCACATGTTTTATTACAATTCCTTATCATTTCCCTATTTTGTGAGGCAAAAGGTTTGTAAGTTCTAATGAAAAGATGCTGAAATAATTACCAAAAACATACCTTCTTTAGTACTCCACAATGGGCAATCCAGATTGAGAGTGGCTATCTACGGGGTCTAGCTCAGTTTGAGGACAAATCTATTTAATTTTTGGGAGGAGTAGTTTGGGCTACAGGAAGGCTGGGTAGACAAAATTTGCGCAATTTCTGGAAGGAGTGGGCAATGGGAGCTTGGCAGCAAAAACTCTGCAATTCCTACAGGGAATTGGCAAGCGGTTGCTGGGAGCTTGGAAACAAAAACTGCACAATTCCTAGAGGGAACAGGCAACAATATACTGGGAGATGCTAGTGGGAAAAACTATGCTAATGTTGGGAGGCTAGCCTACTGATCACCTTTGAATAGTTTTTGAGCTGAGTAGACTGCTGAGCATGAAAGGGCTTGCTCATGAAATCTACGTAGTTTTTTGAGTGAGCAGCCGGCTAGTTGACTGTTGGGTTGGCTAGGAAAACTAATCAATTTTCTGAGGGAGATAGGGAGAGGAACTGGGTGTCTATTTGGCCTATCTACGCAATCTTCTCAGTTAGCAGAGCGGGCATGGTTTGCAGCCTCTATGCAATTTTTGAGGGGAGTCAATCACAGGATGACTGCTCGTTCAAACTCTTCGGTTAACCAGCAGGAGGGTTGATTGATCAGCTTGTGGGAAGCACAACTTAAAATGGCTTTCTTGGTGCTTCTGCGCTGTTCTGGGTGACAGTCTATTGAGTCAATGGAAGGGTGAAGTTCCAGATGTTAGAGGGTGATATGGTTGTCAGAACTTAAGCAAAATGAATAAGTGTGTGAGTGAGTGAAAAGGTGCATACGCGATCTTGAAAACACACACATGACTTGATGACGAGATGACTCAAACCATCCAGAGACACATGCTCAAAATGATTGACCGACAGTGTAAGTCAACAAGCGAAATGCTTGTGATTGGTCATTGGATGACCACGATGACGCTTGCACGATAGTGCATACGACTCCGTGTGTGAGTGAGACGAATATTTACATATTGAATCATAGCATGTACACACGAAGCGTAGACCTTGTGTATGACCAGTACATGGTCACAAGCATTACATTGTTACCAACATGCAAAAGTTTCTTGTTGAATGATCAAGCAAGGTGGGTGTAAAGACTCACACGATCTCACAGGGTGAACCCAAGTGTGTACAAACCTCAAGTAAAACTCTCAAAGGAGGCTTTGAAATTGGATGCAAGCCAAAATTTTGGAGGGTGTTGTAGCCTCTACAACACTTGGTGACACACTGGTAGAAATCCAGCTTTTCTGTTTTGGTTCATTGAAAGCCCAAGGCCTTGGTCTTTCGGGAGTATTGAATCGCTCTGTGGGTTACTTCAGCTTCCCCACTTACCCCATGGATAGACATGGTTCACCTTTTTCCAACTTGGTCAAACACAACAAAAGTTCAACTAGATCACAGTGTTTCAAAATTAGGAAGGGTAGTTTGGCTCGCGAGTTGAAGATTTTCAAAGTATAAGTTTTCATCTTTGGTGTTGCTCCATTGCCAGCAGGTCTAGATAGTACCCCGACGAAGTCACATAGGAACACATGCTTTACTCCACTACTAGCGAACTTGTTCAGTACCTTGGTGGAGTTGCATTCTTCACCTCTTTTCACAGTAAGCCTTTCTCTTCTTTCACCTTTGTATTTTTTAAGAGGACTGTGCATATGCACTTATTTATATTTGGGGGAGAAGAGGGATCCCAACTTATTGAGAAAAGAAGAGGTTTTTCCTTCAAAGAAGCATGTAAGACATTTCTCATTTATATTTTCCCCTTCTTCCTTTCTACCAGTTGGATGAGCTTGAACACACAAAGCAAAAGGCTGAGTACATGCATGGGGCTTCTCAGTATGGACACAAGTTCATGGTTGGACCAAAGCTTCCCTTGCAAACAACTCATATTTTCTATCAAGAATTCATCAGCTGAAGGTTATAACCAAGCACAAAGAAGACAGACACAATACTGGACAAGTGATGTAGTGTCACAAGTCTCTTCATATCTCAGCCACATACTCATTCAAAAGCCAGAACTCAGTAGATGGCAACACTTATTTCCAGAAAACAAAAATAGTAATGTATTAAGCAAAAGAAACAAAATGAAAACAAAAATAGTAAGTGAAGCAAACAAAAATGAAAACAACAAGCAACAAGTAGACTATGTATATGGCACGGGGTGCAACCCGACCTACTAGAAGTAGTGTTTGAGATCTTGGCCATTGACAGGAAGGTTGTCAATCCACTTGTCAAGTGATTGCAGATGATACGTGTGTGGGCCAAGCTTCTCATGGACTATGTACAGAACAATCCACAGCGACTGGAACTTCATATGCTTGCCTTTGTCTTCATGGGATTTATCCCATTTTAAGACCAAGTCACCAACATCGAAGTTAGCTTTCCCTGCATACTTCTTATCAAACCATCTCTTGATATGGTTTTGGTGGAGTGTAATTTTTTCTTTTGCTTTCATCCTCTCTTCCTGAAGCTTATGGAGTGTGTCCATCCTACGCTAAACTAGTTGGTAAGGCTTGCCTTAAGATTCTTGGGATAGCTAAAGTGCATGTAAGTAGATATTGGGTGGAAGGATGGCTTCTTTACCATAGACCAAGAAGTACGGTGAGGTATTCAGAGAGGGTTTGGGTGTTACACGGTCAGTCGATAATGAGTTCATTAGGGAAGAATGCCAGTTGCACTACTCAGAGTAAATGGTCTTTTTGATTATGAGGATAAGGTTTTTGTTTGTGGATTTTGTGAGACCGTTTCCTTGCCAGTAGTAGTTAGATGAATGTTTTAGCACAATACCATTTTATAATGAAAAATCATAAAGTTTCAAAGATGAAAAGTAAATTATATTATAAAAAACAAGTGATACTGGAATGCCAAAGCGTGATGTGATGTTTAGTTGAAGGAAGTTGATGACCTCCTGGTCATTCACTTGCTTGAGTAGGATTGCTTTTATCCACCACGTGAAGTAGTCAGTTGTTTTCTGAATGTAGTGGTGTTTTTTTGACGAATGTGGGGTAACCTCCCCAATGATGTCCAGGCCCCATTGTTGGAATAGTTCGGTCACCACAATAGGGTGCAGTGGGGTTGCTGACCTTTTTGTTTTGCTAGCGTAGCACTGCCAGACTGCGAACTTGTGGGTATAAGCATGTGCATCCTTGAATAATGTGGGCCAGTAGAAATAAACTCACATAACTTTGTGTGAAGTGGTGTTTCCCGCAAAGTGACCCCTGACAGGTCCATCATGCAAATATTTTAATACCTTCTCTAATTCATGTGACTCCAGGTACCTGAATCAAACTTCATTGCTATGCTTCTTGTAAAGCACTCTATGCACCCATTGATATGCTAAATATTTGAGGAGAAAATCCCTCTTCTATTTGATGGAAAAGTGTGAGGGTATGGTGCTGTGATCAAGGTATTACCACACATCTATGTACCAAGAGTTTCTTTCTTCAGTGGGTGTCGCTCAAACTACATCATACATTTCAACTTCCTGCTCCCAACTGGTGAGCTCTTCTTCCTCCTCCTGTGCGTTTACTGCTTCAGTTGTGAGTCTATAGAGCCCATGGCCCTTAACCATGTAAACTAGCTTGATGTCAAGATCATATTCTTGCAAGCCTATAATCCAGCTCGCACGTCATTCACCCAGTTCTTGTTGTATAAGCAGTGTGCGGACTGTTGGGTGAGGGACGTAGACTATGCAGTGGTTCTTTAGCAAGTAGGGTCTGAAGTGTTTCACTAACTTGTAAACTACATATGCTTGTTTTTCAACAATGGGGTACTTGAGTTATGGTCCTTGCATGCTTACGCTCATGAAGGATATGGGATGCTCATTGTTCATCTCGTCCTTCTGAGTAAGTACTGTAGCGAGCAAATTATCAGAGGCGAAGGTATATAGCAGGAAGTCCTTTTTAAAATATGGGCTGTGGAGTGTAGGTGCTTCTACAATAGCCTGCTTGATATGGGTGAATGAGTACTTTTCCCTCTTGTTCCATCTGTAGACTACATCCTTCTTGATTATGTCTTCCACGGGTTTGACTATCGGTGTATAATTTGAGATGAACTTTCGAAGGAAGTTTATCCTGCCCAAGAAGGACTGCATGGCTTTCTTGTTGGATGGGTGAGGGATCTGTGTAATAATATGGACCCAGTCTAGATCAACCTTGATCCCGCTTTTGGAAAAAGCATGTCCAAGAAATTCCCTAGACATTGCGAATATGCTCTTTTTGGGATTCAAGGAAATCCTATACTTCCGGCATCGCTCAAAAAAATTCTTCAGATGGTGTATGTGGTCCTCATGTTTCCTTGAGAACATAGTTACATCATCTAGGTACACCATTACGCTCTGTCTTATGATTCCTCAAAAAGCGATGTCCATGGCACGCTGAAAGGTTGTGCCTACATTCACAAGCCCAAATGACATTCGTTTGTATGCGAACATAAACCACTTGGTACAGAAGGTAGTTTTGAGGCTATTGGGTTCTGATACCAGAACTTGATTGGATCCTAAAAAATGGTTGAGTAATGAAAACATCTGTGCCCGAGATACTGTTTTCAAAATGTGGTCCACAGACGACACATGGTATTTGTCTTTGTCTGAGGCATGGTTTACATTCCGAAAATCAACACACAAGTGGATTTCCCTTGACATCTTGTGTACAGGAACAAGGTTTAAAACGCAAGTAGAATGACGAACATTGTATATGATCCGTGCATCCAACATCTTGGTGAGCTCTTTCTATATGAGGGGTTCAAGTGATGAATGTACTTTCCTTAGCTTCTGCTGATATGGCTTGACCTCTTCTTTGATCGGAATGATGTGTTGGATTATTTGTGTGTTGTAAGTTTTCAAATCATTGCACATCCATGTGAACACATCTCGGTACTATTTGAACAAGCAGACAAAGGCTTGCCACTCTTGCTGTGTGCAACACGTACTGAGATTGACAAAATTGGATCTTGTTCTATTCCCAAGTTGATTAGCTCGTGCATCATGGTGGAAATGTGGGTTTTGCCGTTTCTTGGCCCCTGAAAGTGTTCTTGCAATTCATAAATATTTTCCAATGATGTCACTCCCTTAGGGATGAGGTGGCCTTTCTTGCTACCAACTTCTACTTGCAGAGATCGCTCCTACTCGTCTTCATCTATCACTGCATCCTTGAAGGTGTTAGTGTTGGCCATGAAATGCAGTATCTATTGATCATCCTCAAACATGCGTAAGTTAGTTATGTTATCTGGGATAGATGGTCTATGTAAAATTTCAATAGTAAATCTATCCCTAATCAGTGACATCCTAGAGGCTGCATTTGCCAGAGCATTGGCAGCTGCATTACGTGTACATGGTACAACAATGATGTTAAATGCTTGGAAGTTAGAGATTAGTCACCATACCTCTTATTGATAAATTTTGAGATGCAATGAAAAACAGTGAATGTTGTTACGTACCTGTCGTACCATTATCTTTGAATCACCTATCACTTTGAGCATGACCACGTTGAGGCTGATGGATTTTTGCACACCCAACACAAGTGATTTATACTCAACAATGTTGTTCATAGACTCAAAATCCAAGTGACTCAAAATCGGATTTTACTATATTTTGGGTCTATCAAAACACACCCATCTCCTTAGCCATCCTGTGTCTTTGATTTGTCGAAATACATGGTCCACAACTCGTCTATACATGGACCGTTGTATGTGCTTGCACTATTGCTAATGTTGTTGCTACTGCTACAACTAATATTGTTACAATGTACTGTACATGCTTCATATCCATCAGTTGGGAAAGGGAGGAGACCCAACTGCGTGTCTAGTGGGGTTGGGGATGGCCGTGCAGGATAACACCCTAGTGTTGTTTCGAGGAGGCTGTTGCCAAACATGAGTTCTACGAAGGCCAATGATTCATTTTCACCATTAATGTGAGTTACATTGTGCCTCATATACCTCTTGGATATCACTTGATTTTATTATTTTCATCCTTTCATGGAAGCCACATGTGCGACCAATCCGTAGCGAAATATCTGTTTAGTTTTCTGGACCAGTCTCTGTTGAGTAGTAGGCCATATGCTTCCGGTATGTCCACAACAACAATGTTGATGCGCTGGCAAACTCGACCATCGTGAGATAGTTAGATGATCACATCTTGAATTTCACCAATGGCTAGTATATATGTTCGATCAATATGTATGATCTACGCAAATGTCTCGCTCCATTTTGCATTGATATTTTTGGCAATGGAGAGCATCGTGACATTAGCTTCCACGCCAGAATCAACCAAGCAACTATGAACATTAGAGTTGAAGATTTAGAGTGAGATTAGGAATGGAGGGAAACATGAGTGTTCTTATTCCATCCAAAGTGTGTTTAGCATAGTTTAAAGTGATTAGGGAGGTGTGCTTTCTCCCTTGTTGGTATAGGTTGCGCTGTCCATTTTTGTCTGTCCCGGTGTGCACAACAGGATGTGCCACTGACTCTAGATCTTAGCTAACTCAAACAAACTAATGCTCACACGAGTTTTCTTCATGTCTCCATAATATTGTAATCCACAGGGGGTAGACTCACCGAGATGTCTAGGGTAAGGCTCATGTTTGTGTTGTCCGACGAATTATTCTGCAGTTTGCTACTCATGGATGTACTCTTGTCCGCCATTGTGTTTTCTGCTCTAGGACGGCTGGTGGATCAACCTTCCTCATCAATAGTCTCATCTTTTCTCACACTTCCCCAACTTTAGGGGGAGCTCCCTTACTCCTGAGATTGTAACGATCATTTTTATTTTGAGGATGTTTCTCGGTGTTCATCTTTAGCACTGCTTGCGAGCACTGATACATGTTTACCACATGCCCATAAATTGTCCAAGTCAAATGTGCAACTGTATACTGAGTCTCCAACTCACTTCCAGTCTAAACAAGAATTCTTTGAGTGACCATCTTCATGAAATGAACAGAACTTGGGGTTCGCGCATCATTCGAGCTGGAACATAAAAATTTGTATAGTTTTTGTAGGGAGATGGTTGCTACCTAATGAAATGCTTCCTCATCTCTGTCTGGGTGGATGTTTTCTTGCAGATGTGTCCTTTTTCTATTGTTTAAGCTCAGACACTTCTATTGTCAAGTTCTTGACGAGGCGAGTGAGGGTTTCAATATTGCTTGTTTCCTTGTCTCTACCTTTTCTTACCATTGTCTGGGACTTCTTGCTTGTGTCTCTAGAGTCCTTTTCTGGTTTATCATCCTTGATAACTCTAATCGCACATAGGTTTTTCTCAACAGTAGTAGCCTCCTCCTCGTTTTTTAGTAATGTTGGTTTTGCAGCTCACTTGACGAACTATGCCATGTTGGTTGGTAGTGCGGATGTGTAGTAATAAACAGTGATGGATTCACGAGGTTTCGTGTCTACTACAAACTTGTTCAATATCTGCATAAACCTCTAATTGAAGTCTTTTAGTTTTTCTTTCCCCTCCATCTTCAGGATTCCCAGTTCTTTGAGTAACATGGCTGGGGTCTTGCCATCAACAAATTTTTCTAGAAACATGCATTTGAATGCACCCTAGTTCTATATGGAGTTGGACGAAAGGTTGTGATACCATGTAGCTACCCAACCATCCAAGGTACATGGAAACAATCTACATGCTACTTCATCGTACCATACCTCAAGGGTCTGTATCTGTAGGCATAAGTTTTCCAAATGGTCTTCTGCCTTCACTATGTTGTTAGGGTTGAACTTGATGCTCATTATCTTTGTGCTATTTGGCATCTAGTGCAAAGCAGCCAAGAGATCCAATGGTCCTTGATTCATCCATTCAAGATTTTGGTCATCCATCTCTTCTTCTTCTTCATCCTCCTCTTCTTTAGAATCTGAAGGTTCCAACTTTGAGTCTGTTGGTTTGTCTCCACCTCCACCTCCTCTGCTACCCTCCCCTCGACCTCCTGTACTGGAGTCTAAGCCCAAGATCACATGGGCATCTCTTTCTCCTAATTGGAATATTGGAGGCTTCTCTCCATCTTCAACATCTTTTGCCAGACCTTCAAGTGTGGCAAGAATTGCTTCTTCCATTGATGATACAAAAACCCCTGCAGGAGTGGTTTTTGGGTTCCTTGATGGGTATGGGAGGTTGTATTCTTGGAATTAGTCTGACTACTTTCGTGAATTGGTAGGTGATGGGATGGATGGAGAGAAGGTGGTAATATGGAATTTCATGCTTAGTCCTGGGAGGTGAGGATTAACCAACTATAGAGTCAAACTTAGGTGAGAGGGAGTTCAAGTTACTGGCTTGACTAGATGGTTGATGAGTGAGTGTGAGAGGGCGTTCAACCATAAACAATTGGTGGACCTCTTTCTTGTCCCATAAATTTTGAGGGTGCTGGACCCGCCAACATTTAGGGGAGCATCCCAGTATGAAGTTCCAAGTATACCTCACGTCGTTTGGTGTGGAAGTCCCATCTGGTATGATGGTCGGGTTGCCATTATCTTAAATGTTTGCCTTAGCTCTTGCTTGTCAGCATAGGAGAGTGGTCTACTTTATTTTCAAGTAGTGAGGTTCGCATGCCTGGTGATTGATAGTGTTACTTGTGTCAAGTTTCTTTCACCAGAGAGAGGAAGGGTGGAAGTGAGTCCCAATTCGGATGGGAGGAAACCCAACTATATTAAGAACACAAAACACAATAGGACATGTGAAGCTTCTGGAGGAGGAATCCACATGGATGCGGAAATCACAACATACAAGGAAAGATAGCACATGTAACACATAATGGGAAATCCTTGTGAGTGTGATAGTCCTTATAGCAAGTTTACATGAAAGGTTTTGTCTCATGTTCGAGAGGTGACCAACACGGGCATGACAAAGTTAACAACTTATACAACACATTTTCATTAATATATATGTATTAAAACAATTGAATGAATCCAAGTGTTAAACAAAGGTTAAAGCAACATGCATTACAAGTTTTCAAGATGAATCTTACAAACAGTTATAACACATGTGTGAAAATGTGTTGTCCTATTAGCAGGCTTCTGAATTAAGTGAAAGTTCCAAGACACATTGATACACCATACATCACTAACCCTATGGGAGGGGTGTTGGAGCCACTACTTACTCCTCAAAGAAAAGGTTATAGACTCTCAAGGCTATGTGGGAGGAGCCAAGGTGAAAATTCCTTTGCATGTACAAATGAGGGGGTATTTATAGCCAAGGTGGAAACTGAACCTTGATATTGTTCGACTACCCCCATTACTATTTGAGTTCCATGACCTTTCACCTTTACATGACTCTTCATATGATAAGTGGGTCTCTTGGACTTCCACATTATGTTACATTGATTGACAGTATGGCCCATAGTAGAGATGTCGACGACATGACTCATGAAAAGACTTGACATGGAAGTGTTGGTACATTCGTGCTGCTACTGGTGTGTATGTCGAGATGTAGTGTAGATGGGTAATGGATGTCCTCATGGTGTGTCACAACTTCACCTGTACATGGCAAGATGCATGAAGTCTTTGATGGTCGTTGGGTTCGTTTGATGTTGCATTCGCACGTTGCTCCTTGCTTATATGTTGTCATGCTTGACAGGTTCACCTGTTCACAAAAAGTGCATGTTCATTCATTCATTTGTCTGTGAACACATATTCACATGTTCATGCATCTGTCCATTCTCAAACACATCTTTTCATGATCGTCCATTCATGAGAAAATCTCTTTGCATGCATCATTTGTTCGTCCGTTGGTGAACATGTTCTTTTACATATACTCCCTTTGTACATTCCATCGATCGTTGTGCCATGTTTGTTCATGTACGTATATCTGTAGTCACTCATGATGAGACGACATCAAAACCATACACGTCCTAGCATACCATGATGCATGATTGTTTCGGATACGGGTGAACGAGAGAGGAGACAAGGTTACAAAATCATGTGAGGTAAGTTTTGAGCTGGGATGGAGGCTCTGGGCATTGTTGGAGAAAACTGCGTAGAATTCACTGGGAGATGGTGATGGGTAATCTAGATTGACAGTGACTATTAACGGGGTCTGGCTCGGCTGGAGAAAAAATCTGCACAATTTTTAGGAGGAGCAGTCCAGGCTGCAGGAAGGCTGGGTAGACAAAATATGTGCATTTTCTAGAAGGAGAAGGTAACAGGAGCTTGATAGCAAAAATTTCACAATTCCTAGAGGGAACTAGCAACTGGCCACCAGAAGCTTGGTAGCAAAAACTGTGCCATTCCTGGAAGGAGTGGTAACAAGCTGCAGGGAGCTACTGGTGGGAAAAACTGTGCTGATGCTAGGAGGATGGCATCCTGATCACCTCTGTGTAGTTTCTGACCCGAGTGAACTGCTAGGTATTAGAGGGCTTTCTCATGAAATCTACGTAGTTTTTTGGGTGAGCAGTCAGTCTACTAACTGGTGGGCAGGCTGGGAAGACTGTGCAATTTTCTTACAGAGACATGGACGGGCACTGGGTGTCCATCTGAACTGTTTGCAAAATTTTCTCAGTCATTGGAGTATCATGGTCTACAGCCTCTGCACAATTTTTGAGGGTAGTTATCCCCGGGGGTACTGCCAGGTGAAACTCTCTGGTTGACGAGCAGGAGGGTTGATTGATCAGCTTGTGAGCAACACATCTTGAAATGGCTTGCTTGGTGCTTCTGCACTATTCTGGGTGACAATCAATCGAGTCAATAATAGGGTGAAGGTTCGGCTATTAGAGGGTGATCTGGTCATTAGAAATTTAGCAAAATGATTAAGTGCGTGAGGGAGTGAAAAGGTGCATATGTGATCTTGCAAACACACACTTACATGAGTTGATGAAGAGATGCCTCAAACCATCCAGACAAACATGCTCAACATGACCGACCAATAGTGCAAGTCGACAAGCGCGACGGTTGTGATTGGTCATTGGACGACCACGACGATTCTTGCGCGACAGTGCATATGACTTCGTGGGTGAGTATGACAGATGTTTACATAGCGAATCATAGCATGTACACATGAAGCTGAGACATTGTGTACAACCAGAACATGGTCGCAAATGTGACATTGTTACCAACATGCAAAAGTTTTCTGATGAACAATCAAGCAAGGTGGGTGAAAATACTAACAGGAGCTCACATGGTGAACCCGAGTGTGTGCAAACATCAAGTAAAACTCTCAAAGGAGGCTTTGAAATTCGATGCGGGCCAAAATTTTGGAGGGCGCTTCAGCCACTACCATAAGTTATCTTCCTATGTATGTGACTATTGTACATGAAACTGTTATGAAACCAACTCACAAAAAGATAGAAAAGATAGATCAATGACTTAAAGAGTGGCCTCTTCGAGGGGGAAACCTCCTTTACATTATAGAAATGAACAATTCTCAGATGATACAAATGACAAGACCTCCTTTCTATATATAGGAATCTAAGGTGTCCCAATGCAATGAGAGCCTACATAGCAATAATATTGTAGGGGCACTACAATAACAATAGTGGGATTCTATCGGGTGTAATAATAACAACATGGGATCTATATGGGAACAATAATACAACAAGGGGGTTGCACTAATAACAATAAGGGGTTACACTAGTAGTATAGGGACCTAACATGCCCCTCTCCTTCAAAGAGTGTCATCCTCAACGCTTGAGTAGTTCTAGATTATTTTGTATAAAATTCTCATCCTCCCGTGTGGAATCTTCAACAGGTAAGTTCTTCCACTTAATGTGATACTCTAAAATTGATTGATTCCGTAGCTGTCAATTTCTTGTTTTTGTCACTGCTTCTGGATCCAATATGATTTTTCCTTCCTCAACAAGTTCGGGAAATATTGTTTGAACTGGGATCTTCTCAGCTATAACCTTCTTTAAGCATGAAACATGGAAAACTGGGTGCACTCGGGAAGATACAGGAAGCTCCAATTTGTATGCCATAGTACCAATTTTTTGTAACACCTTGTACGGACCATAATACTCTGGTGATAATTTATTATCCTTAGTAGCTTACTTGTTGGACACTTGTTTGTATGGTTGTAGTCATAAAAATACTCAAGTGCATATGTCAAAACTTCTTTCTTTGTGATGTTGATCCACTGGTTGTTTCATTCAATTATGTGCAAAAGTGAGGTTATCCTTTTTCTTCTTGATATGTCCTTATATCTTAAGAGTTTTAGGAGAGGTAATTCCTGCCAATGCATTACAAGATATGGTCGGATTCATTTCTTCTTTTTTTGGGGTTGGTTCCTGGTGTATATCCTCTTCTTTTGACGTTTATTGATGCTTTTCTTCCTCCTCTTCACAATCAATGTAAAATAATTTTTTCTCAACACACTTATGACCTTTAGTGTATTTTCTATCACAACTGTATCAAAGGTAATTTTCTCCCTTTTCTTCCAATTGTTGTGGTGTCAACCTTGTAGGTTGTGGAAGGGTAGGAGCAACAAGAATTCCATGTTTATAATTGTGAGTGGTAGGATTTCTTATTGCCATAATTTTTCTTGCCAACCTAAATGCCTTCTCCAGTGAATCAGGTTCCTGAAGATGAACCTCATGTTGAATATTATCCTTTAAAATCCCTATGAAGACATCAATCCTCTCCTTCTCTAGAATATCATTTACCCTTATATTCAATTTTTCGAAGTCCTCAATGTGCTATGCCATTGAATCCTTTTGTTTGAGATTTATGAATTGGCTAAAGAAGGTGTTGCTCTTTGTATCCTCCTAATGTGCTATCATTTCCTTCGTGAAAATTGACCAGGTGACAAGTGGTTTACAAGAATAAATCCCTTTATACCATAAAAATTGATTCGGTTCTAAATATAAAGATGGAATATGCACCTTTTGTAATAGTTTCAAATCATGTAGATCAAACTATTTCTCCATTTGTAGTATCCATGTTATGGGATCCTTGCCATCAAACTTCCTCCTATCAATCTTTGGAATATGGTGGGTCTTCAATCCAATGTTAGATTCTATGAAATCATGATTAAAATTTATTTTTTTCTCATCATGAGATTCCTTTACTACCTTTTCGTCATTAGGAGGCCTTTATTGTAGCAACTTTGTCCCACCTTCCTTCAAACCTTCCATGTATTTCTTCAAATCTTCCATGCCTTTCTTCAAATATTCTTCCCTACCATCGATATTAGCTTCCATGGCACATATAAAATGATTTATCTTAGCTTCGATCACATTCTTCAAATCATCTATCCAATTTTTCTTACTAGGTGTTTCTATTTTCTTGATTCGAGTCATTCTTTTTCTTACTTGTAGCAGCTCGATATTGAATTCGTTGTATCTCTGAAATTTTGGATCTCCAAGGTTTGAAATTATGATTTGTAGTAACCCTCTGCGTCCTCTTTCCAATGCCACTAGTCTGATCAAAATTGGATTCTCCAAGAAACAGTTATGCACAATATCCTAAGATGACATGATTATATACTTTTTCAATAGAGTGAATTTGTATGGAGTTCCACGTGTCATTGTTTCAACCTTCGGACCTGTAAACAATACAAAAAAAGTTACAAATCTTTCTCTTTTTGTAACTTCTTACTAAATTTTAATCTGATGCTCAGACAGAACGTTATGACGATTTTCCCAATATCACTTGTTTGGGATGTAATTTAGGAGCCCGCCGAAACCCTAAATGTCTTGGACGGTATTGCCAAAAATGTAGTGAAACAAGATTTGAAATTTGGGCCCACACTTCACCAAGATTTCAGCTGAAATGGGTTTTAATTTCAGATTCTGAATCTTCATAGAAAAAAATTATAGCGAAAATTCCATGATGACTTGTTTGATATGGAATTCTAGAGCTTGCAAAAACCCTAACTTCCTTAGATCATATCTCTAAAAATATAACGATAAAAGATCTGAAATTTTGACCCAAGATTCCGAACAGTTGCAGCTCAAATGGGTGTTTTTTTTAGCTTCTAAAACTTCGTAGAGAAAAATTTATAGCGAAAATTCCATGGTGACCTGTTTGGAGAAGCAAAACCCTAGAATCCAAAACTCTGATACCAAATGTTATGAAACCAGCTCACAAAAAGATAGAGAAGATAGATCAATGACTTAAAAATTAGCCTCTTCGAGGGGGAAACCTCATTTACATTAGACAAATGAAAAATTCTCGAATGTTACAAATGACAAGGCCTCCTTTCTATATATAGGAGTCTAAGGGGTCCCAATACAATCAAAGCCTACATAACAATAATATTGTAGGGGCACAACAATAACAATAGTGGGCTTCTATGGGGCATAATAATAACAACATGGGGACTATATGGGCACAATAATACAATAAGGGGGTTGCACTAATAACAATAAGGGGTTACACTAATAACAATAAGGGCTTACACTAGTAGTACAAGGACCTAATAGAAACCAACATACAAATCTCAGTTTCTTATCATCCAAGTCAACCCATCTATCAAACATTCCCTACAATAATGATAGCCTCTAAATCCAACCAAACAAGTAAGCCACCAAATCATTTTATTCTCTGCAATAACATCAGAATGTAAACTTTACTACTATGAAGAAATCTTGGGTATATACATGTTTAGAGTGCGTAAGAGTTGCGTACAGATCTGTAATCAATGTTTATCAAGCTATGGTAGTAAACCATTCATCACAATAACTTCATCAAGCTTTGAAAATCATCAACCAATAATAGAAAGGACCATATTCATCGATAAGTGAAAACATTAACCAAGTCACAACTATTCAGAATATATAAGTAAATTTTCAAAAGTAGATCTACATATGTATACGAGATTTAGGGACACATGTAGCATAAAAATCATAAAACAATTAGACAATCAACTATATCTCAAAAGAGAAATAAGCATAGATATATCTATTGCAATTAAATTTTGCATAATCCCTGCATAATCATATTCACACTGATATGCAATTATTATATTATTTCATTTTCCCTCCATTATACTTGCAATACATTCATTATTTTACTAAGACAACTTCAAATCGCTTATAGTTGATCCTCCTTGTTACTCGTTGCACACATATTCCAGATAAAATACATACATGACTATATTATCGAATGCACACTCAACTCCTTGATCTACTTCTCCTTTTATAGCTATTTGTCTTGCTAATACCAAAGGAAAACCCCTTGGGTTTTATGTTAGTAATTGTTTGATGAGATCAAATAGCTATCGTCATCACAAAAGTTTAGGAGATTACCATGGGAAAAGTTCATGGTTTTTTTTATTTTCCATGGTTAGTGTGTATACGCAAGTATTGTTGATTAAACCTGTGTATGTACACAAATTTTCTTCATAGAGGTCGCATATACTTTTATAGCTTCACTTTTTCATATTTTCTAAAATTAAACATTTGGAAAGTTTTTCGATACACTTCCTCAATTCTGCAATAGTTGTACCAAGATTCATGTCATCTATAGCAATTATATAATCATCAAGGAAAACACATCATAGTTGACATCAAGGACATATTTGACATGCAAATTGCCATCAAGGACAACATACTATCCATAATGCCAATAATCTCCCCCTTTGGACTTGATGGAAACCTACTGCAAACACCAAGTCTTCTCTCCCCCTTTGACATCAAGGGCAAAGGGAAGAACCATGTGGATATAAGTACTCACCCTATCATGCTCAACACTATAAGACTAATTTGTTGATATGAACCAAGAGGCTTCGCTGCAAAATATGACAATAGTCAAACATACTGATCATGCTCCCACTAAGAAGAGACTAGATCTTCTAGAGATATGTGAATACAATGATTTACTAAACAAATACATGGCTATCCATAATCACATACGACCAATGAATCTATGATGTCATGTTTACATCAATTACCCAAAATAATGGGGTTATATAGATGACATGACTTGATCCAATATGACATTGTTTACAATATGTGTCTTTTCATAACCCTTACATTAAGATACATACATTGTGAGAGATTCATGGTATGCATTACATAGTGACTCTCCATCACAACAATAGATATATAAATGAAGACTGTTTAGAGCAACAATATAAAATGAGCAACAACATATGTGAAGTCATAGATCTGATCAACAACATTTTAAATATCAACATTGAGCACTTCATACCATATATATTCTCTTCATCAGATGCAACAACAAAAATAGTGAGGCACTATGAATATCTTTAGCATAGACAACCAAGGAATTGCATGGGATAGTGACAACCACATCTATCTATATATGTATCTATCTATATTATATATATATATATATATTAATTTATATATATATAGAAGAGACAAAAGAGAGATGAGAGAGAGAGAGAAGAGAGAGAGAAAGAGAGAACAGAGATCATCAACAATAATATGGAGTCATCATAGTCAACATCATGCAATAAATAGTGCCTATAATGCCAACAATGAGCCATTAGAAATAGAGAAGATGCTCCCCCTAGACCTGTGGAAATTCTTCATTATCAAACCCTATTATATTAGTAACATATATATCCTTCTTATCAATGAATATGTCAGGAATAAATTCACCATAGATCAAAAAAGTTAATAACCTTGTTGGGTGTGGATCCTGATTATCTTCTATATTCAAAAGTACCACCACATTGGACCCCAGTTCAAAATGGGGGCGGAAACGCCGCCCGTAAAATATTCACTGCAGGGGGGGTCCAGGGGGGGCCATTCATTAGGCAGATGATCTGACGGTAGAACTTATGTTTAGTTTAGGGTATTTTGCCCTAGTAGGCAACCCCTCTCTTTGTATCAGGGCATTGTATTTGATGCTGTGAAATAGATGTGTATTCTGTGTGAGCGAGAAACAGAGAGTTGAGACTGTGAGAGAAGACAAAGGATATTATAGCGGATTTGTTGTAGCTTGTGTCTCTTCATTTTGCTGGATAATAGAAAGGAAGGACTGGCTGTTCGAGGTGGACGTAGCCCAAACTGGGTGAACCACGTATATCTCTGTCTCTCTTGTTTTGTGCGTTTTCTGTGTTTATATTTCTGCAATATTTTATGTGTTCCATTGCTCCGTAATATATAATTTTCTAACAACTGGTATCAGAGCCGAAGGTCTATTTGGCTGATAAACTCGCAGGAAAGAAGGGTTCCTAGTTCGAGTGGGAGCAATGGCGGGAAATGGTAAGTTTAGGGTCGAGAAATTTAACGGCCAAAACTTCTCGCTGTGGAAGATGCAGATGGAAGATTATCTGTATCAGAAAGATCTATACCTACCATTGGGCAGAAAATCAAAGAAGCCGACGGATATGGAAGATGAAGAATGGAACCTTCTTGATAGAAATGCACTCGGAACAATATGGCTGTGCCTTGCAGCATCGGTTGCCTTCAACATTTTGAAGGAAACAACGACAGAGGGTTTGATTAAGGCATTCGAGAAACTATAAGAAAAACCCTCGGCCTCAAACAAGGTATTTCTTATGAAACGATTATTTAATATGAAGATGTCGGAAGGTGGAT